>PVJN01020143.1:0-36365 GCA_004026805.1 Lasiurus borealis | reverse complement strand
CCCTGGACTAGGGCATCCCATGAAGTAAAGGAAGCCACATGAAACACATTTCATAGGCATCCCCACCCCCTGAACGAGTTAGTCTCCACCACTGAACTTAGCTGTCAGAGTGGTCTAGACTCAAGCTCCACTCCAATATGGCCCTGGGCCAACCCCTCCCCCCGCCAACCCCGCATCCCCACCCTTATAGACCAGGAAAATGAGCACTGGGATACAGGGATGGAGGGCGGGAGAGAGAGTTAGCAGCTCTCAGGTAGGAAAGAGGTCACCTGGCCCACAGATCATGCACCACTTACCCACTCAGTGGCCTCATTTTTCTAATTTCAAAGAACTGGGTCCCTGTATGATTGTATCTGTGTGAAGTATGTAAAGGGAAAGTAAGAGAAAACTCCAAAGTCCCGGGAATCCAACAGAGGAAGCTATACACTGATTTCTCAATGAGATGAGGAAGTGAGGGCTTTCCAGGTGTCCAGTAGCCAGAAAGTAGTCAACATTCTCTCACTGTCCTGCCTGGAAATCTAACTTCTAATTTAGGCCCCAAAGCACCTTGAATCTTTAGATAGCCATATTCAATCTGCTCTGTTTTCTGGTTAATTGAATACATGTCTTAATTAATCTACCAACTCTCTTTGAGAGTTGGGACCATTTGTTTATCATCTTTATATCAACCATAAAGCCCGGCATAAATCCAGTGAATGAGGAATAAGTGAATGAATGGGTAGACAGATGGATAAATAAATAGATGAATAGTGGATAGATGGGTGGAAAGGTTAGATGGATGGATGATGGATTAATGAATGGAAGAAAGGATGAATATAATTGATGGATGGAGGGGTGGATGAGTGATTGGACAGATAAAAGTGTAGGTGGATGGGTGGATGACTGGCTGGATAGATGGATGAAGGAAGGAAGAATGGAATAAATATATATGGAACAACAGATGGATGGCAGCAGAGTTTCTCAGATTGCAGCAGAGCTTACTTTCATTTCATGCCTGAACTGACACTTGACATTGATAACTAAATGTGAGATGACAACATTATCCACAGCCTTGGATTTAACTAGTTGCCCAGAAGGTCTCAGGGACTGGAGAGCCTGCACCAGGTCATTCTGAATGACAAAGATTCCTAATGACATGCTCTCTGAGACTGGATCTTAATTTTTCTGAGCCTGAAAACGTTGCTTTGTGCATTTCACTATACTGCCTCAAACAAAATTCTATTTAAAAAGGGCATGTTGGAAAATTGCTAACGGAGCGTGAACTTGTAGCCTAGGCAGGGAGGGTGTATGAGATTAGATGTGTGCCCCTACTGTGGTGGAGGCAGCTGCAGAGGGTGGTGCTGAACACCCTCCTGAGAAGGGATGGGAATCCTCCTGCCACAGATGTGCTTGGCACTCAGACACGAGCACACGGAACCATCACCTGAGGAGCTCATTATAAGCACATTCTGGGCTCGACCTCGGGAGATTCTGATTTCAGGCCATGGTTTTAACCCTAAATGCCATTCAGAATAACCTCATCTTGGATAGTTAAATTGGAACTTCCAAGGTGAGGGCCAGGGGCTGATTTTAATAAGGACACAGTTTGGAAATTATTGGCACGTACATAAGAATAACCAATAATATAGGCTTGCCTAGTTTTTAGAAAAATAATAAGCAAAACCCTATTCTCATTGTTAAGTGATTTTTTACTTTACCAAAGATGCCATTCAAATGAGAGATTCTGGTATATTTAAAGTAGAATTCAAATGGCAAAAATGCAATGCATATGCCCAACTTTCCCTGTATGTATATCTAGTTTGTACATCTTGTACATAAAGTGAGACAAACTCGCCCTGGCTGGTTCGGCTCAGTGAATAGAGCATCAGCCTGCGAAATGAAAGATCTCAGGTTTGATTCCAGGCAAGGGCACAAGCCTGGGTTGCAGGCTCAATCCCCAATGGGGGACTTGCAGGAGGCAGCCAATCCATGATTCTCTCTCATCAAGGATATTTCTCTCTCTCTCTTTCACTCTCCCTTCCTGTCTGAAATCAATAAATATATATATATATCCTGCCCTGACCAGTTTGGTTCATTGGATAGAACATCGGCCTGCAGACTGAAGACTCCCAGGTTCGATTCCAGTTGAGGGCATGTAACTTGGTTGCAGGCACATCTCCAGTGGGGAGTGTGCATGAGGCAGCTGATTGATGTTTCTCTCTCATCAATGTTTCTGGGTCTCTGTCCCTCTCCCGTCTTCTCTGTAAAAATCTTTAAATTTAAAAAAATATATATCCTATATAATAAATTGACTGTCACTCCAACACACAATATGGCTGCCCTATATGGTCAAAGACGGCCACCACCATGTAGACACAAGATGGATGCCACAAGATGGCCAGCAGGGGAGGGCAGTTTGGGGGGGACCCAAGACTGCAGGGGACGTACTTAGGAGAGGCCAGGCCTGCAGGGCAGGATAGTTGGGAGACCAGGCATGTAGAATGCAGTTGGGGAGGGGGGGACCAGGCATGCAGAGAAGGACAGTTGGGGGTGACCAGGCTGGCAGGGGTGGGCAGTTAGGGGTAATGAGGGTGTCAGGGGAGTGGTTAGGGGGTGATCAGGCTGGCAGGCAGAAGTGGTTAGGGGCAATCAGGCAGACAGGCAGGTAAGTGGTTGGGAGCCAGCAGTCCTGGATTGTGAGATAGGTCCCAGATTGGAGAGGGTACAGGCTGGGCTGAGAGACACACACATCCTCATGCACAAATTTCATGCACCGGGCCTCTAGTGTGTGTGTGTGTGTGTGTGTATAAAAGAGTGAAACAAACTCACCATAATAAAATAATGAAAAATTATCTGGCTATCTTTTCTCAATTCCTAAGAGTATTCATCTCCTGCAAGTGAGCCAAGGAAGAAATTCCTATAAACATTGCCTTCAGGGTGAGACACTCACTGACCAAGTCTGCCTTCAGCAAAGTCAGGTGATACCTCTTCCCAGATTGTAGTGCAAAATCAGCACTCCCTCTGGTCAAGACCCTGAGGCTGACAGAAGGGAAGGCAGGATTTGTCTTTCCATATCACTACTGCCCACTACACATATCTACAGTCAGGACTGGCCCTGAAAGGTCCCTGTACTCTAGCACTGGTCATGTTGTTCAGGACAAAGCAAAAGGAAATCCTAAGGAACTAAGTTAAAGTCTGGACAGAAGCTAGAACAGAGACCATACTCTTTCTTTGTGTGGTGGCTCCAATGGTCAGATGACAGGGAGCACAATCCAACAGCCTGCCAGGACAGTGACCATCATAGTGCATCAGAGAAAAGGGCAAAAGCAGCTCCTCAGGGCAGCAATGAAAATCTGGGCGAGGGTGTGCTGCAGGGTTCGCCAGAGAATGCCAATTCTCCCCACCAGGCCATTCTCGTTCATCTCTGCTGGAATGGTCCTTGTGAAGCCCATGTCATAGACAGCAGAAGGAGCCATTCCAACTTCTGTCACTTTCTGGAATGTTCTGTGAGGAAGTCAGTCACATCCAGGAAGACTCAGCTCTTGGGATCCAAGTCGACCCTGGTAGGAGTTTATGCTTCTGGACCACATAACGCTCCCTAGGTGGGGTCCCACTTTGGGGATCAACACACCACCAGATAGGCTTTCCTCTAACATGGCTTCAGGATTCCGCTGGGAAGATGCCTTGTGGGGGGAGTTCATAACCTGTGAAGTGGAAACTGAGAGGCTAATCGAGTAATCTGCCTACCCAAACAGCAGAACTGGTGTTGTTCCCACCTGGTAGTATTCATCCCTTCAGGGAAGTCACAATAAATCCACAGGAAAGGTTCTTGCCTATAGCACAGAGAGCACGTGGAATACAGGTCAGTGCCTGTGAAATCCTTTCGGCTACATACTAGGTCTTTAGGGAAAAAGGCCAGGGGCCAGAAGAGGCTTGGCATCCTGGACAATGTGCTGGGGGGAGGGGGATCTATAGGGCGTCTGATGCTGTCTTAGTTCTGAGATGCTACTGACTTGCTTGGTCAAATAACCTGTCCCTCTCACATAAACCTCTGCCAGCCCAGCTCCCTCTGACTCTTATCCCTGATAAAACACCAGAGCAGCCAGTGGACCATCTGCCTCTGCCCCTTTGTCCTGACAATGCTGCTGCCGCAGACCCTAACCTGACTGCAAACAACCTGAGAACCCTGGAGATGAAAAAAAAAAAAAAACTAGTCTGGCTGGTCTGAACCCATCCTGGACCCATGGGATGCCCAGCTCTTCTTCAAGCTCAAATGAGAGGAGAGAACCCCTGTCCTACAGCCCCATTCAATCACAAGGAACAGAGTAAGGCCACCAGTTGGGGCCACATGGGGAGCCAAAAGCAGCACCAGGTGGGCTCCAGTAGATTATGAGCAGTCAGGATGAAGGCAAAAAGTGAGAGAGGAAGAAAAGGAACAGAAGACTAGGAGGGAAGAGGGGGAAAGACTATAGAGGAAGAAAGAGGAAAAGATGACTGAGGAGGAAGTGGAGAAAGAGGAGATGGAAGGCAGAGGAGCTCGAGGGGCCCACCACTGTCTCACTGCCATCCTGGCCCACCTCCTGCTTAAAAGAGCGGGGGTCCGATCAGTGTAATTACATCCTGTTATCACTCCTTCCAGACTCTTACATAGGGGCCTCCCTCCATGCCCGGCCTCACCAACCTTAGAGAGCATTTGCTGACCACCTGGGGACAGACAGGGCCACCAAGCTTGCCATCACCACGCCCGTCCCCTGGCTGTGTCTGCTCAGACCCTCGTGGGAAGGATACTGTAGTGTCTTCATGTAGTTCTGAATTGCCTGGAGCCAGTCTGGGATCGTCATCGACAGCCTGTAGTTTGGAACCTGGGGTATTGAAGGCTGCGGAGAAGTAAAGAGAGGTCTTTTTGGGGTCTGGTGCTTGGTGGCAGGCCCAGGACTGAGACCACTGGAGAACTGCTCCTGGGAGCAGATGGCCATGCTGCCATGGTCACCACCTGTTCAAGGTGGTGACCATGGCAAGGTTTCCCCACACCAGCCGGTCCCTTGCTGAAGTCCTCCCTCTTTGCATTCCTTCTACCCACACTCCACCGTGGGTCACAGTGACTCTCTACTCTCGATGGCCCTCTGTGTATTGTGAGTGTGAACAGAACCAGCCTTCCCAGGGAGCCTCAGCCACTCACTGAGGCCAAGGACCATGTCCTATATTGCCCCCCACTGAGCCTGGCCAGGATGTTCACAGGGGTGATCCATTAACCCTCACATTTTTCACTGCATGACTGAACCTTTTGCTGCATGGCTGGTGTGACCCATTCTACATCCCCCACTCCAGGGCATCATTGAATGCAAGATGAACGGTGCCCTGAAGAAATGCAACATGGCGCCTCGGCCGCCATTTCTCCTCAACACCACCCCCTGCAATGCCCATCTCCTCCCTCCCATGAGTCTAGACCCAGATGAATGAAGAAAGAGTCCCCTCTTGCCTTCACGGTCCCCAGATAAATGCAGCTCCTCTGACTCATGAGGAACCTTTCCCCTTAGGGCCACCCAGCCACTTCTGGGTCAACATTCACAGTGTCTACAAGTCCTGCAGGGAAGAGTGCTAAGCCCTGCAGGGAGGAGAAAGGAGCAATGACAGGCAAGGGTGTGAGAGGGGGAGGTAGGCGCCTCTTGTCTGGAATTTAGAGCTCAGACAGCACTCAGCGCTGAGCAGGCTGCCAATGACGCCCGGAGTGAGAACAAGCTGGGGCTTCCAAGCCAGTCACTCCTGGGAAGTGAGGGACGATTTTTTGCTTTCTCTCCCCCCATATGCTCCTCAGTCTCTCATCCTCGGCCTCGCTAGTGGGGTAGGGCCATTGGGGGCAGAGGCAATCGGCCCACGTGGGCTTAAGGCCCCTGCGGTGTGTTGTCAGGAAGGAGATGAGGTTCCTGCAGGCCTTATGTGCTTAGGAAGCAGCAGAAGGGGCCTCAGGACAGCTGAGTTCCATCCTGGGAGAAAACGGAAAGGGAGGCCCCGGGGATTTAGGGCTTAGCTGATGGGCAGTGAAGCCGTACTGGGCAGCCTGCTGGGCACCAGAGCTCTCCCAGCTCCCTGGGTTCAGGCCCCACAGTGAAGCTGGAGGGCATGCCGGCCCTGGGCCTGAGGAAGGTGGGAAGAGGAGGGGGAACGGAGAGGGTTGCTCATACTTCCAGACCCTGCCTAGGCTGCATTTACTTATGATTTATTTACTTATAATGCTACTTGACATTCTTTTCCTCTCCGCGCCTCTGTTCTTTCTTGGCTTTGAGACTTCCTACTTCACAGCAACTGCCCCTTCCACTAGTCACCACTTCTACTTCACAGCCAGGGTGCTGTGTGTGTGAATGTGAGAGTGTGTGCACACACAGCTGTTCTGTGAACTACATTTTGATTACAACATATCAACTCAAATCGCATTCTTGTCTCGGAGAGTCATTTTTGGGAGCAAATTGGAAGATTTGCTCACATCCCCTCCACCACCACCCTGACACACAGATACATACACACACACACACACACACACACACACACACAGAGAGAGAGAGAGAGAGAGAGAGAGTAAAAAAAAATGAAGGGTGGCTGTGGCCTGTGTCACTCAGTTGGTTGAACATCATCCCATGCACTGAGAGATCGCTGGTTTGATTACTTATCAGGGCACATGCCTGCCTTGTGGGGTTAATCCCCAATAGAGGGCACACAGAAGGCAACCAATCAATGTTTCTCCCTTATCGATGTTTCTCTCTCTCTCTCTCTCTCACCCTTTCTCTCGCTTTAAAATTAATAAAAACATGTATTTAAAAAAAATGAAGTGTACCTTTGTGTTTTCTGCCCTAACAAACACCAAGAAGTATCTGGCTTGTCCTTATTTGTTTTGTGCAGTAACATCCACTGATCTACTCAAATCAGAAATTCTGTGTAAGAACATGCCAGAAATTTTGCAGAGAAGCAGAGAGAGAATGGGAGATGCGCACAAACATCTCTTTAGTACAAAGGGGAAGGGGCAGAGAGAGAAAGGGTGGCGGGATGATAGTTTATTAAGTCATGAGCATGTTTCCACAAAGAAAAGTACCTATTTAATAGAAAAGCTGGTAAGCACAGGGAAATGCCCCATAGAAACCCAAACCATGTAAGGGAATTCCAGAGGGGCATCTGTTGACCACAGCCCTGAGGTGGCCAGAGTGACTGGGTTCTGAGTCAGCCGGCCATGGGAGCCAACCAACAAATTATTTCACCTCCAGGAAAGCCAACAGACCCCACAAGAGCCGGATGATGAGATAGGAGTCAGATGGCAGCTGGTCCTCAGAATAGAAGCTCAGTGGCGCCCAAAGGTTTTTAAGAACAGCTGCCTGGTTATCTCAGCTCCTGCTGAGAGCGAGTGGCCACATTCCCCAAACCCCAGCTGAGGAGCAGAGCTGCGGCAGGGAGAGGGGCTATGTCTGCTGAGGGGGTGATGTCATCTGACTACAACTCTGACATCTGGGAGCGCTAACTGTGACTCAGCTCCCCACCGGCCCCTCATGCTTCCACCGGACGATCCACCAGGTGGGCTCCTGGGCTCCTTCAATTGTGATGACATGTCCAGCACAACAAGGTTTGAGTCCCTGCTCTGTCACCTGCTGTGGACCCTGGTCAAGCTACATGACCTCTCTAAGCCTCTGTTACCTTCCCGATAACAAAGGAGAATATCACCTGTTCCAAAGCTTCCGGGCTGGTCATGAGGATTCTATAACCTACGTAGAAAATGTGCACCTCGGAACTCGGCCCTGGGTGCTCTCTAAGTGTTAGCTGTGTTATCGTCTGAAGTGTGTCTTCAGGGGTTGACAACGGGAGAGCCTGACATGTCTTCCCTTTTCAGGAAAACAGAATCCGCAGCGCTTGAGTCCCTGGACGCTGAGAAGCGTTACTGAAATGCCTTCTCACCCCAATAAAAGAGGATGAAGCCATCCCCTTCCCTCTGGGACCATGAGTTAACTCCTTAATTCATGAAGTGTTCACACAAAGTGATAAAAAAAAAAAACTTTGTGGCCTCAAAAAAAAAAAAAAAAAAAAAAAAAAAAAAAAAAAAACCCTGGCCCCACTGGCATGGCTCATAGTTGAATGTCAACCAAGAACCAGGAGATCACGGTTCAATTCTTGGTCAGGGCCCGGATTGCAGGCCCAATCCCCAGTGTTTGGTATGCAGGAGGCAGCAGATCAATGATTCTCTCTCATCATTGATACCTCTCTCTTGCTCTCCTCCTTCTCCTCTCCCTTCCTCTCTGAAATCAATAAAAATAATAAATAAATAAATAAATAAATCTGTCTCTTTTTTTTAATAACCCCCAAAAGTGGAAGCAAACCAGGTGAATGAATAAACAAAGTGGGGCATGTACACACAATGGAATATTATTCAGCAATAAAAAGAAAGGCCATTCTGGCACATGCTATCACAGGGATAAGCCTTGAGGACCTCACGCTAAGTGAAATAAGCCAGTCACGAATATTGGTACAATTCCTTTATATGAGTTCCGAGAATTGCTAAGGTCATAGAGACAGGAAGAAGAAGGGTGGTTGCCAGGGGCTAGGGCAGGAGGGAGGAAGAGGGAGTTTCTGTTTAAGGGGTACAGAGTTTCAGCTGGGGAAGAAGAAAAGGTTTTGGAGATGAAAGGTGGTAACATTACACACACAGCAATGCACAGAACCGAATACTTAAGTGGTAAATTATATGTTATGTACATTTTACCACAGTTTTTAAATGGCCGTGAAAAAACAATTCACACAAAAAAGAAATGCAAATAGTGGATAAATATTTGGGGGAAAAAAGTTCAAACTCACTAATAATTTAAGAAATGCTCATTAAAGCCAGTGTAGAATGTCATTTTCAACTCTCCAGTTAGCAGGCATGCTCTGAAACGTGGATACTCAAGGCTGACGAGGATGCTCCCATACAGCAGATGGGAGTGTAAATTGGTACAACTTTTTACAAAAAAAAAAAAAAGACCAGGGCACACTCCTTTTGTTTTCTCCACAATGGGGGACGTGAGAGTCTCTTCTCCCGTCATTTTCCTGCCCTATTTCACCTGAAATGTCAGCCTAGATTTTCCATGGCCCCTCCCCTCAAGGTTCCCACCTCCTGCCATCTACATCCAGCCCCCTCAAGCCACAGCTCCGCTGATGGAGGCAGAATCTAGAGGGCGCAAATCAAAATGACCTTTTCCATACTGTGCCTGTGGTCAGGGGTCCAGGAGTGGGAGGAGGAAGTGGAGTGGACAGGAAAATGGTTGCTCAAGAATAATGATGAAACAAACCACAGGCAAGGTTTTTATGGACAGACTCAATTTCACTCCATTCTTGCCAAATTCAGTGACCTGTCAGGAGAATGCAAGAAGCCAAGCCGGTATAGTTCAGTGGTTGAGCGTCAACCTATGAACTAGGAGGCCATGGTTCGATTCCCTCTTAGAGCACATGCCTGGGTTGTGGGCTCAGTCCCTGGCAAGGGGGCACACAGGAAGCAACTGATGAAGAGTCTCTCTCATCATTGATGTTTCTATCTCTCTTTCCCTCTCCCTTCCTTTCTGAAATCGATATATATATATAATTTTTTTTTAAAGAAGAATGCGAGGAGCAGGGATGTGGATGGACACAAATGCATATCATCACCACGTGGGAGAGAAGGGGGAGCTAGAAGAGGAGCCAGGGAGGCAGCTAGACCTCCAGGCACCAGGGATCTTTAACAAGAGAGAACAAGGACAAAGCAAAGCCTTTTGCTGTCCCTGCTCTGAAAAATACACTTGGCAGACACCAGGCAGAAGAGTCTCCTGGAGGAGAGCAAGAAACATCACTCATGAGCCCAAGATGAGCCCCAGACCCCCGCATCAGCAGCAGCCAGGAATCTGTTGGTGGTAGCCTACCATGGAGGCCTAAGGGCCACAACTTTGGGCTGAGCAGGAAAGCCCAGCGGATGGTTCCGAATGCGGAATAAGGGAGGGAGGGAAGGAGGGAGCTGGCCCAGTGAACCAGCAGGGGGCAGGAGTGGAGCCCTGACTGCAGCAAAGTCTCACCATCGCAGCATTCCCCTCTTCACGCAGGCAAAGCTGAGTCCTCTAAATGTGAATTACTTTCCAATTTGGGATCAAGGTGAGAATGAGACACACGAATGTGGGTTCTGCAAGAAACAGCCCAGCTGTTCTTTTTCCTGGGCCAGCTCCCTCTCTGCCTCTGGCTTCCTGTCCTCTATCATCCTCCACCTGGCTGGAGCTACTTTCTTGCACTATCCCTAAAACACCCTGGCCTTCACCTACACAATTGTTAACTCCAGATGAGCAACCAGCAGAGGAGGTTTTATGGACAGACTCGATTTCACATTATTCAGTAGAAAACTGAGAAGATCTCAGAGCAGGTGAGCTCCTCCACACCCCAGGAAGGGGTACCTGGACCTTTGGGGAGAACTTACCGTGGCTGCTAACAGAATGCCCTGCAGTCAAAGGCAGTGACATTCAGTCTCCCTCTTAGGCCTCTGACTCCTTCCCTCTGCCCGCTTCTTTGCCAAATTCAATTGCCAAAAACACACACAAATTCATCATCAGCCAAAAAACGTAATCTCCCTGAAACTCTCCAATCCTTCCACCACTTCCTCCTCTTCTCTACAAATTCCTCAGCAAAGCATTGATTTGGTTAAAGGTGCAAAGGACTTGGCCCCAGCGGGAAAACTCTGTCAATCTGAATGAAGGAATAGCCTTAATCCAAGAGGAGTGGCACCTAGAAACAGGAGCTTTTGAAACGGTCCCCATCTCAAAGCCTGTGGGAGTCAAAGTTTGGGGAACTTAGGGACCAGAGAGAGGGAGGATCCCACGATGAGGCAGGGGGTGGAGAACCAGCCATTATGACACAATGTAAGAGAGAGAAATGTTAAGGTCTTTACTCAGGTTCAAAAAGCCAATGCCCACGTTCGGGCTGGGGTTGTTCTGGCTTGGCAGGAGTTCGCATGGGACCTTTGAGGTACTACTACAAAAGTACAATGTGGCCCTGGCCAGGTGGCTCCCCTGGTTGGAGCATCATCCCATACATCAAAAAAGGCTGATGCTACACAGATCAGCATTAGAACCTGGAAACTCATGCGTCATAACATTATGGGATTTGAGTCGGAAAGAACTTTACTTGAAGTCTGGCCTGCACCCATTGTACAGATGAGAAAACTGAGATCAGAGATTTTTATAAGCTAGAGGTGGCACAGCTAGGACTGGAATTCAGTTCCCTTCCTTACTCTAAGAGCCCCGCCTAGTGACATTCTAGGGAGCTGTGAGTAGCAAAGGAAGCTGGCATGTGCTACTCTGGCTCAAGGGGCAACACAACAATCAGTGGTAACATGTGACTAAGGGGAGAGAAGGAGGACTTCTGATCAGACTCAGGAAAGATTTTCCCACCAAGCTAATCTGGCCAGGCCTGGGACCAGCTGCCCTGGGAGGCAACGAGCCCTCGGTTCTCAGGAGGTCTTCAGAACGCGGAAGGGAGACCGGTCTCCACCAATACTAACCTTCCCTGATTCCCACCGAGAAAGGGGGTCACCGCACACAAAATCGGGAGAAGGATGAAGCCCCAATTAGAAACGGGGGTTGCTGCTGAGGGTGCTGAATTAGAAAGGCAGCATGGGGCGGTAGGAGCATGCCTCTCTTGCCTGTGGCCACCTCTCCTCCAGGTTTATGGGCTCCCAGCTCGTCCTTCAGTAAAGAAGGCTCCCTTGAGGAAGGACAAACCCAGAACCACAAGCCAGGATCAACGTTGTTCTCATGCTCCAGGAGGACTCAGCAAGGGTAATTACGGCTGACAGGACTCTCGATGGGCACCCTGAAGAGCTCCTTGACCGGCAGAGAAATAAAACAGTGTGACTGACTGCAACAGGAAGCTTACTGGCTGGGCCCCTTCTCTCAAGGGCACACACAGCTTTCTGCTCTGTTAGGGCTGAGATGCTCAGGTCACCAAAGGCTCCAAGCTGGAGACTCCTCCACCAGATGGCCTTCCAGGTCTCGGGTCTGGCATTCCTAAACTTGCCCAGGAATCTTCTCAGCCATGCCAGTGTCCCCAGGGTGCCAGGAAAACCATCTGCCATGCTACAGCCCACCCCCAGGCTCTGGCAGCCTTTGCTCCCCCGCTTTGCATTTTATGTTTCATACAGCGACCCCTGCACATCTCCCTCCCTCCGTCTTGCTAAGTGATCCTTGGCCACCAAACCCAATCAGCTCCCTGGCTTCTCTCCAAGGTAAAAAGAGTTCTACTCCTGAGCCTCCTTCTCAATCCAGTGAAACTAATTCATCATCTCGACTGGAACGTCCCCTTTAAGCCACGGCCAAAACTTCTTTTTTTTTTTTTTCTCTCTCTCTCTCTTGGAGCCCAGATAAGCTGGGAAAAGAGATAGTTCACTGTTTTTGCAAGTTTCAGAGGTGAAAGTCACTGTCATAAAAAAAAAAAAATTGGCAAAACGTCTAGAAATGATTCACGCTGAGAAGTCTGACTGGTTGAGTCAAATTCACTCACAGCCTAATAAATCATTTGCAAGGGGGAGACCCCACAGGGGAAAAGCAGGGTGGGATCCCTAGGGGGACCTATGCATTTCTTGGCATCGCTGCTGCTACATAACGGCTACAGCGCTTGCTGAAAGAGGATGGACAGTGGGGTGAGTAAATAAATAATAGAGTTTGGATAGAGATTCAAAGAACCTTGGTACAACAGTCCATACTGTCCCAGGACAGCCAGCCACCCCCTCCCCCCACTTCCCCATTTCTAAGGCTTCCAAGACAAACATCTCAATTAAGCAAAGCGGGCGGGGGGAGAAGGGGGACATGGGTGTTGTGGGGGAAAGACAGGAGAGGGGAAGGGTGTTTGTAGCAGAACCAGGAACGTGGAATAGTGCCTCTAGGTGCCCTGTGCAGACCGACATGGTCCCTTCACCGCCCACTCACCCCCCCACCACCTCCCGCTCCTTGGAAGCCACTGACCTTTGCCAAGAAGGCGGCGTTCCTGATGGCGCCCACCATCTCGCCCCCTTTGGGGTGCACCTTGGCCACGTGCATCCACATGCGCTCCCAGGTGTGGCTGTCGATGGGGAAGCCGCTCTTGTTCACGTGGAAGAGCACCCCGCCGTCTTTGTCTTCTTCCTCGGAGCCCCCGCTGGTGGCGAGGCTCACGGGCCGCGCGTGGCTGCTCCGGGACCGGGTGCCTTTGGCGCCTTTGGGGTGGGGGCAGCGGCGCGTGTCCGCCGCGGAGCCGGTCATGGTGGGGCCGGGCCGGGCCGGGAGGGCGGGGCGGGGGTCGCGCGACGTCGGCGGCGGCGCGGGGCGGCGGGGGGCGTGTGCGCGCGGGCGCGCGCGGGGATCAGTGCCCCGCGGGGGCCGCCCGCTCCATGCCTCGCGCTGCCTCGGGACGCGCCAAAGGGGGAGCGGCGGCGGGCGCTCTGCTCACGGGCCGAGCCTGCAATCAGCGGAGACACAGCACGCGCCGCGGTGAGTGGACACCCCGAGAAACGGTGGGGCCTCGGACTGTCCCCGCGTCACTCCCGCCCCCCACCCCCCTTCTCCAACCTCCACGCTGACAGACCCTCCAGAGATTGGAATACGCGCGTCCAGCCCTGCAATTACCTCAAAAGGCGGCGGGGATTTGGGTACAAAGCTTCACGCACACCTGAACACGGGGAGGGAAAGAAAGAGGCGTGGGGGGTGCGGAGTGGACCGGAGAGGGGAGAGGGGAGGGGGGGGAAGGCAGCTCGTGCAGCGTCCAGAAACAGGGGGGTCCCAGCGCGGCTCCACGCAGTGCTCGGTCGCCCGATGTGGTCGAGCGCCGAGCAGACCCGGAACGCGCCCCGCACGTGAGCGCCCGGGGTGGGCGCGAGGGCGCACAGCCGCTCGGGCTTGCACAGGCGGCCGCGTTTCTTCCAGGCAGCCCTCCCGGAGCCCCCCACCCCCACCCCCAGGCTCGCGTGGAAATAGGTCCGCCACCCCCGTTCCAACGAGTCCCCCGGGGGGACCGGCTGCAAGCGGGACGCGGGAGGCGCCGCAGCTGCAGGACCTCACCTCCGGACGCCCGGCCTCATGGCTGCGGCGCCTCTCCGGGCGGCGGGGGCGGCGGCGGCGGCGGCGGGGGCTGCTGCTGCTGCTGGGCCTGGGCCTGGGGCTGCGGCTGCGGCTGGGGCTGCGGCTGGGGCTGGGGCTGCGGCGGCGGCCGGCCCCTCATTCCAAGTCCCATTCTCGAATGTTATTCTGTGACATATAACCGAGTCACCCGGGCAGCCGCCGATGTTCCGCACGCGTCCATTGGCCACCGCAACAAAGAGGGGCGGGGTCCCGGGCTCGGAACTCTACAACCCAGAGTTTCCCGGCGCTCCCATTGGCTCCGAGGTTCCCGGGCCTGGGGAGGTGGGGGTGGGAGTAGTGGGGGGGGGGGCGGGGAGAGGAGCGGGAGGAGCTGCACGGCCACGCGAAATCGCGAACGCGGTGGGGTGCCGGGGCTGGAGCATTTGTATAAGAGGCTGGAGAGCGGGTTCCCCCCAGGGCTCGGGGCGCTGCGAGGGTTTGCAACTGCGGGAAGCGGAGAAGTCACCTGAGAAGTGACCCAGAAGTGGAGGAGGGCTTATTCTCAGAGCATCCTTCCCTGAGGAAGGCTGGACACAGGCACCTGCCTCTGTCAGGGGGTTCAGGCAGGCAGGGGCTGTGCAGGAAGGTACAAAGCCATCTCTTTTTTAACCCCCACAGGGCAAATTACCCCAAGCTCACAAGGGAACACAGTTAGGTACTCTCTGACGATGTTCATGGTTTATCAAGGTCTTTTCAACCCAAGCTGACAGGTATCACTAAATCCCAGGGGCTCAGCAGCGCCCTGACCGTTTAGTTAGAACTAGAGTGTTAGAGGAAGGGCTGGAGAGATGCTTCAAGGTCAGGGTGAAGTGGGAGACTCCACCACACTCCCCACGAGAACATCTCTTCTTTAAAGGCCTCTTCCCACCACCACTACCACCACCCTTTTCTTTAAAGAAAGAGAAGAGCAAGGTGACATGGGAAGAGCACAGGACTAATGACCTGAGGGCCTGCTCTAAATCCACATGTATGTATCACTTGGCTAAGCTGTGTGACCCAGGACAAGCCGCTTGCCTGTTCTGGGTTTTAGCTCCCTCTTTCTGAAAAGAAGAGAGAGCAAGCCAAGCCCTCTCACTCTCCCAGGTCTGTTCTGGCTCTGAGGTTCTGTGATTTTCGGACTCTCTCTTGTGGGCATTGTCTCTAGTTTCCTTTCTCTTTCAACTCCAAGCCAGCATGCCAACTTTGAGAGGGTAAAGCAGTTGTGATAGCGATGCTAAGTTAACCTGGAATTAAGAATGCAGTCGTCAGAGAGCCACTAATGACAGATCAGTTTCTGGAACTTCTCTTTCGTGGGAGGCGTGGTGAGGGGGCCAGTGCCAGCAGAGATCACTTGGGTATAGCTGAGAGTCGGGACATGGGTGAGGAGCCCAGGATTCTGGACCAGCCCTGCATTGCTGCAAACAAGAGCCCATGCCTAGGACTTCATGCATTCAATAATGAGAATAATAACTTAGATCCCAATGACACAAAGGAAACGGTTTGGCTCATTCTGGAAAATATCTGAATAATTCCAGTGGAAGAATCACACCTGGAAAATATCAGGAAATGGGAGGGAAAATTGCCCGCTCACCATACAGTTGGCTCCGTTTTCATTTCCTGATTAAAAGATAATCTGCCTCAGTGAGCAATCTGTCTTATCATCTCAAGCATCCTTCCTCCCTTTTTTCTCACCCATCTCTCAGACCTGTCCCTTTCTCCCCACTTCCCTGGAGTTTCAAGTCCAGAAGACTAGGATTTCATTCAGGATGAAGACCTGTTTGCAGAGGATGAGGATTTGGCCTCACAGTCCCTCAGGAGAAAACTGAGCACTCAAACTCAAGTGATCAGACCCGTTGGTGAACATCGAAGAATGTCTGGCAAGTGTCACTTTCCCTGGTATCAGTTTCCAGTGTGGGCACTCAGGCCAAGTCCAAACAACTACACTTACCCTGTTAAAACAAGGCCTGGATCCTGCTCTGCCTGAATAAAAATCCTAGGGACCAGAGAGCCTTCATCTTCCTGCCTCAGGCATATCAGGACTCCCTGACAATTCAATGAAAAGCTTTTGTTTTCATGTCCAATATTCCAGCTGTCCATTTTTTTCTTTCCTGTGTGGTGGAATGCAGTGGGAGGCCACATGACATATGAAGAGAAGTGTGAGACTTAGTTACTTTTCCCAAAAGGTGGTAAAAAGGCTTCTAAAGTGAACTGTGAAAAGAAAAAAAAAGAGAGAGAAAATAAAAAATAAAGTGAACTGTGCTGTTGCAGTGAGGGACTGGGCAGCAGAAGAGCCTTTTTGTTCAGGATCCTTTTTGCATTTGAGAGTTGTGCTAGTTGCATCGACCAGCCAACTCTGTCCATCCTTTCCCCGTGTATTTTGTGCTATGTAAGTCTCAAATGAACCCAGGCCTGACAGATTATGGGTTTTGAACGCTTGGGTCATTAATAAGAGTTAATGACCCAAGTGGGACAGAGCCAACTTGTGATTTGAACAGGGACTATGCTCAACCTCTAAGAGCAGAGTCACTTCCATTCGTTAGCATAATGACTGGCACAGCAGAGGTGTGTAGTGGGAAGGTTTGGAACAAGAAAAGCGGTTTAAACAGTGTCTCATTTTTCAAGTGCCTGGTGCTGGGGTCTCAAAGGTAAATAAAACAAGATCCTAACCTGGTGATTATTTTTCTAGCTCCACCACTTGTTGATGTTAATAACCTATTAATGAGTATATCAGAAACAGCTTATGTCCCTCCTCACATCGGCTTTGTGGTTGGCCAACTTTGGCCCTTTGAGTGTGGCTCTTCCACAAAATACCACAGCCTGGATGAGTCTCTTTTGAAGAAGTGGCATTAGAAGTTTTAAGTTTTAAAAATTTGGCTCTCAAAAGAAATTTCAGTCGTACTGTTGATATTTGGCTCTGTTGACTAATGAGTCTGTCGACCACTGGGCTAGACCTTGCCTTTCTGCTGGCTCTATAGCTGCCTCCACAGCCAATTAAATCTGTGCAGCTCAGCCGCTGGGAACTGACGAGACACTTGCCCAGCCAAATCCTTCTTGGCCGCTGCTGCACACCCAGGCTGGCCAGCCACATGTCTGGAGTCTCTGACTCCTCCACTACTTCTGGACTCAGAGGAAATGCCATACTGCAGGATGTGGCTTCTAGGCAGCCATCAAAGAGGCTAGATGATGCACCCTAGGAAATTCCCTGGGGAGTCTTTTGACCAATGAGAAACAAGAGATGGGAGGGAGTTAGGCAGATGCACTCTCTTTCATTCCTCTTTCCTATGGACAACTTCCCTGGATATGTCCTGCAGAGCTCCTGAGACGCATCTACTGAGTAACCTGCCATGGCTCTTTGCAGCTGGTCCTGAAGAGTTACCTGCATGATAACATACCACTTTGCATTGCTTCTCATCCTCGCCTGCTTCATTTTCCCTTTCACTCTTGCTGCCTTCTCAATCAGATTTAACGTTTGCTTCAGGTTTTATTTCCAGGGCAGTGGTCGGGAAACCATGGCTCGAGAGCCACATTTGGCTCTTGGGCCCCTTGACTGTGGCTCTTCCACAAAATACCACGGCCTGGGCGAGTCTATTTTGAAGAAGTGGCCTTAGAAGAAGTTTAAGTTTAAAAAAATTTGGCTCTCAAACAAAATTTCAATCGTTGTACTGTTGATATTTGGCTCTGTGGACTAATGACTTTGCCTACCACTGTCCTAGGGAAACTGAGCTCAGGCCATTGGTTCCATCAGTGGTTCTAGGATGGATATGGGGAGTGCATTGCTTACTGAAATTAATAGAGATAATAATAACTCTGAGATGGTAATAACTCTATGCAGGAGCACCACAACTTTCAACTGAGCTGCATTGAGTGGAGAGCAAGACATTGGGAAATCAAGTAGCTGTGGAACTCAATCTGTTTGGAAATAATATTAATTATAAGGTACCAGAGACCTTGAAAACAGACAGTGACAGGTTCAGGGCAGTTATTTACCAACTCATCTAATGCTTTGGAAGTCAGAGTGCCTCCATGGAAACTTTAAGGGAGAGCCTTATTTCCTGCAGCCATAGGGTAAGGCTAAACATCAAGCCCAGGACTGGACCACAGGGTAGCAGAGTTGCAAAGGATGCTAAATGCATGCCTTCACAGGCTTCCCTGGAAAATTCAGAATGGGACCTGAGATCTGGAATAGAGATGTTTCAGTGGATGAGTTTCTGGACCCTTCCAATCCTCTGAATGCTTCTGCTGAAAGAAGACCCTCTTCCTCACAGCTTGCTCTCCTCAAGATCTGGCCCCACCACCAACTGCCTTTACCAATATCCAGAGTCAAGTTGTAGCACAGCCCACACTGGGAAGAAAAAAGTCCTGCTCCAGCTGAAACCGGTTTGGCTCAGTGGATAGATAGTCGGCCTACTGAAAGGTCCCAAGTTCAATTGCGGTCAAGGTCAAGGGCATGTATCTTGGTTACAGGCACATCCCCAGTAGGGGGCGTGCAGGAGGCGGCTGATAGATGTCTCTTTCATTGATGTTTCTAACTCTCTATCCCTCTTCCTTCCTCTCTGTGAAAAATCAATAAAATATATTAAAAAAAAAAAAAGTCCTGCTCCAGGGAGAAATAGCATACCTGCCAAAGGTATTTACAGGACTTAGCCAATATGTACTGAGAGGAACTAAGGGAATGTGTGTGGGAAAGGATCTTGAAGATGTCATCTTTGGGGGTAGGAGTGGAGCAAAAAACTCAGGGGGAGATTCACTAATTTGGGGATACTCAGAATTCAGGAGTTAATGTTTTAGCTAGAAAGCCTGAAGCTTATTGTAATATTTTGCCGGGATGGCTCTTTGAAGCCTGGTTCCAATAATGGTCTATAGTAAACAAAGTGGAGAAGCTGGACTTCTTGTGTGGTGTTGAGAGAGATGTCAGAAGACTCAGGAAGGTGGGAATATTAGAATTCATATGAGAATTAACTAACCACAGCTAATTTCCTGGGCTGGCCCAGAGAACACTCCCTTCTTGAAGGCGATAAGGAATGCATTAGTAAGAAAGCTTTATTGAGCAATTAATAGTGGCTTTCTTTGGTCCAAAGTTAATTGTAGGGGGAAAACCATCCTGTAACTGAGCTCCTCACTTATAGTGAAAATGACAAAAATCCCAGAATCCCAGAGGCCAGGGGGAGCACTAATTCATAAAAGACCAGTGTATGTATCGCAATGAACAGCAAGGTGGAAGAGTGATCAAGGTGACTTTCTCTGCCAGGACTCATGGTGCTGACTAATAGCTCAGAGAGTTCCTAGGGAAAGAGTATTCATATAATTTATAGTCCAAATTAAGCTACTTTTGAGAGTAAGAAGGGACGCTAGTAATAATTACATGGGGACTATTGGTAAACACCAAGACCATCCTAGTCAAACTGATACCTGTGTTACCCTACCGAGGCTAAAACAGATGAGCAGCCATTCAGGGTATTGCTTGATCAATATAATCGGAAAGAATAGCTGGTGAGCAGAAGACTGACGTTGGTCACCTTGGTGAAAAAATCATAGATCTTCACCTAATTTCCAAGTCTAAGCCAGATCTGTCCCAAAGCTGTTGCCACTGCTGAGTGAGCCCAACTGGCCAACTGCAAAATGGATGCTGAACCCTCAATATAGCAGCATTCTTTAGACAAGCCAGATAGCCACCTAGCGGCAGGTAAATTTATATCACATCTTCTATCTTGGAGGTGACAGTGACCTGACTTGACCTCAATCAATATTTGGGTTTGCAGGCGGTTTGCCACTCTGTTGACTAATGAGTTTGCCGACCACTGCTGTAGAGGAAAGCCTAAGAGTCCACATTTCTAACAAGCTCCTAATGATGCTGCTTGTTGAGAACCACCCTCTGAGAAGAAGCAAGTTCTATATGGGTTAAGAGAGAGCCTTAGAAAAAATGTTGAAAAATATTCTAGGTGAGTTAATTATCTAACTGTGAAAAACAAACTAAAAAAAAAAAAAACTTAGCAGAAAATATGGGAAATTACCCAGGATAAGGAAAGTTTATCAGGCCAGAATTCTTCATAATAAGCACCAAAGCTGACTCTTGTTACCAATAGAAAAAAAAAACACAACATTTATTAAAGGGATGCTGAGTAGCTTGCAGAAGTGTTGGAAGGACTAGAGAACCAGACTTGAAGCTAAGCTTCCAAGGTCAACATGTAAAATCATGCTGCAGACCTGGACTTGATGTGAAACCTGGCTGCCACCACTTTTAATATTAGATCAGACAATTTGCTTTGCCAACTAGACTTTACTGGAGTGGATCTTGCTGGCCCCTTCAATGCCATTTCTGTGTAAGTCTCAACCTAATTCCCCTAGGGAATCTTCAGATCCAGACTGTTTAGCCATCACCCCCCCCACCACCACCCCCACCAGCAAAATGAATGTTTAGTGATGGGCAGATTTCCTTCCCCTGTTTTGTTGTGAATCAACAGATCACATTGATTGAATATGATGAATATACTGGTGAAGCCCAGGTCACTTGTTTGTACCCTACTTGCCTACTTGTAAAGGAAGTTCTAGATTTATCTTAGGGAAAAAAAAGATTCACATGGTGGAAAATTCCACAGGCATAACAAGAGTATTCAAAAGATGCTACACAATTTCTAAACTGTTTTAGATATCTGAAAGGATTAAGCAAATGAGTAAACATATCACTATTGTTGGGAGACAGTGTTCTCACTATGGAAGCAGGAACATAGAATATGGAATCAGGGAAGCAAAAAAGAACTGTGTAGGATGAATTGGAATTATGGGTATTGATGTGAACTATTATTTCTAAAATATGTGTATATATATGTAAAAATGTACATACATGTGTATATGTATTATATATTTACATTTACTAGCACCATCTGCTAAAAGGGTCAAGGAGCAAAGATGCTCCTGTAGCAGTGAACACATCGAGAGCTCATACCTTGCTATCTAAATACCGTTCCCCATCAGAAGGAACCAAAGCTCTTTGGTGAAATGGTCAGTTCCATGGCTGGTACAGGGTAAATACAAGAGGATCCCAGAATATCTTGTTAGGTCAGAAATTAATTGTTTTAAAAAATGATGAAGGCATTTCACAAGGACAAAGACTCAATTAGAAAGGGCTCCCATTGGTCAACTCTGGGACAATTTGAGCACAAAATAATTAACTACAGAATGAAATACAAGCTGTGGAGGGTAAAAATAGGAATCTATGACTCCATATTGATTATAAATAGGCAAACACATAGAGAAGAAGGGGAGATTCTTGCTTACAATAGAATATAAATATAGAAAGAGTGCTAGAGTTAGAAAATCATTTTGCAACCATAATAATGATTATTTTAGTCAAGAGTTAAAAGATGGATACTAAATCTCAGGGAACACGATATATGGATGGTCTTAAAGTGTCTTCCTCCAGATTTCTTAATAGTTTCAAGGGAAAAATATTAACTATTCAGTGGAGTAATTACACAATACCTTGACAGGTAATCAAAATTAACATCACCAATGATGGGCCAAGAGACACCATTAGTCTCCATACTGATGTCCTGAGGACATAACATCCCTTCTGCACTACTCAGGCTGAGAATCCATTACATGAATCTAACCATGAAGAAACATCAGAACAAAATTAGGAAAGTTTTGCTTTAAAAACTATAAAGACTGTCAATGTAATCAATGACAAAGAAAATCTGTGGAAATGTTCCAGATTGAAGGCTAAAGAGACATGACAATTAAATATGATGCCTGATCATAAATTAGATTTTGACCTGCAGGATAAAGAGTGGTAGCAAGTTTACAGTATAGTAAATGAATGCGGGGAAAGGGTATATAACATTATTTTCACTACTCTTATTCTTGCCACTTTTCTATAAGTTTAAAATTATTTCCAAGTAAAAAGTTATAGGAAAAGATGGGGAACTAAATAACCCCTGAAATCATAATAAATGTCTACTCTAATAACCTTGTGAGATAGGTATTATTATTTCCACTTTACAAAGGAAAAAACAGGTTGGGAAAGGTTAGGTAACTTGCATAAAATGGTACAATTAATAAGTGTCAGAACTGGGAATTAAGCCTAGAGTCTTGTAATGCAGCTCTTTTCTTTCCCCTTTTTTCTTTTCTTTTCCTGTAATTGCAGGAAGGACATGGATTTAAGTGGTAATCACAGACAAGTCCCAGACATCCTTATGATCAAAAAGTTTTACTGTCCTGATGATTCAAACTTCTACTCTCCAGGGAAGTCCCTTGAATTTCAGGCTCATTTGTTTTTCTAACCTATCCCTTGGGGAGGGGATGCCAGGGAAGGGGGAGCATAGAGGAGAATTAGAAACAAAATGGCCAAGACCAGAGGAGCCCCCAGGGAAAGGGCCACCATAGTGCCTGAATAACCCACTGACAGCAGCGGGGCCCTGGACGATGTCGTTCCTGCCAGTGTTGGGGTGCTAAGGTACTTTGAGGACATTTGGCGAGAGGGAGCAGAAATTTAAGACTTTCTTGGATTCCAGCTACTTTCTGCCCAGAGAAGAGAATCACCTGCTGTAAAATCACTGTCTTCTCTAACAATGGCAGCCTTCACGGAGAAACCTCAGATCTCTCTACTTGACAGTGCAGTTGGAAGCTCTGTGCCTGCCCCTTCCTTCCTAGGAAAGCAACTGTCTTAGTCCTTCAGGGCTACTGTAACAAAAACACCATAGAGCCGAAACCAGTTTGGCTCAGTGGATAGAGCGTCAGCCTGCGGACTGAAGGGTCCCAGGTTCTATTCCGGTCAAGGGCATGTATCTTGGTTGCGGACACATTCCCGGTAGGAGCATGCAGGAGGAGGCTGACTGATGTCTCTCTCTCCCACCGATGTTTCTAGCTCTCTATCCCTCTCCTTTCCTCTTTGTGAAAATTCAATACAAAATATATTTTTAAAAAATCATTATGATTCAAAAATACCATAGATTGTATGGCTTATATGCAACAAACATTTATTTCTCCCAGTTTGGGAGTCTGGGACACCCAAGTTCAAGGCACTGGCAGATTCAGTGTTTAAAGAGGGATGGCATTCTAGTTCATAGATGGCTATCATCTCACTGTGTCTTCCCATGGCAGAAGGGACAAAGGAGAGCTCTCAGGCATTTCATATAAAGGTACTAATCTTATTCCGGAGGGATCCACTCTCATGACCTAAGCACTCCCAAAGGCCCTACTCCCTAATACCGTCACACTGGGGTTTAGGATTTAACATATGAATTCTGTGAACACCACAGGAACACCACATTCAGCAACCATCTTGTGAAGACTTGGATTGGGCCATTTTGCGGCCTTCCTGAAATTCAGAGAGAGACAATTGCTCAGATGCCTTGAGACCACTGGGGTTAGGTGAAGAAGCTTCCCTTTGGGCTCTCTGGCTCTTTAGGAAGATGACAAGGAAGCACGTTTAACAGGATCGCATCTGTGTCCCAAAAGAAAATGGGCTACACTGCCCCAGGCCAACCCAGTCTGCAGAGTGAGACTTACAGCAGTTGCTGAAGCACACATGACTGGGATCGTATGGGAGCTACCCTAGGGTGTTTCTGAAGGTTCAGAAACCCTTGTGATGTGAGGGGACCTCCACCCGTTGATCTTCACTCTGTCACATCCTGGGTGAGGCAGGTAGCCTCTTCCGGGTGTGTGATGAAAGCCGCAGGACCTGTGTGATGAATATTCGCAGAAATTGGAGTTGGCAATCTTCCCTGAGCATGCGAGGGTACTGAGCATATTTGGTGGGGAGGGCAGGGAGGTGTTTCAGATCTCTCTACTGTCCCCTGAAAACTATGGACAGATTGGTTCCTCTTACATTAGTCAGGAGTCAAGCATTTTTAAGTATTATATGTATTTGACAGAGGCATAGGTAGAATGAAGGGAACCATCAAGGATGGCAAGGAACTCTTAGGGTTAGGGCTAGAGCTAGGGTTAGGGCACAAGATTAGGGTTAGAGTTAGGGCTAGGGGTAGGGTAGGGTAGGGTAGCGTAAGGGTTAGGGCTGGGTTAGGATTAGGGGTATGGTTAGGTTTAGCTTTAGCGTTAAGGCACAAGAGCATAGCCTCTCCGAGGAGCTCAGAGATGCTCCGGCATGGGAGGTACCGGTGAAGAGGGTGAAGGCTGCAATTGTTTTGAGGGAGCAGAGGACTGGGGTCAGCTGAACCTGGCCTGGTGGATCTGGTCCCCACCTGGTGCGTGGGCTCCATGCTGACCTCCGGAGATCAGGTGTGGTGCCCTAGAAAGTGCGTTTTAAACACCTACCCAGGTGGTTTTGAAGTAGGTGAGGAGCAGGTCACGGGGAATCTCTGGGCAGAGAGCAGAGCAGCAAGTGGATTGGGGGCAAACAGATGATGATGCACCTCAATTTTCAGGGTGGGGCCCAGGCCCCATGTCCTCTGGAGGAATTTCACACATGCGGGGATGAAAGGGATAGACAGATAAGGTGTTACAAGGACTTAACATAAGACGGAGAACAAGGCATCGGTGTATCCAGACCATGAGCTTCAAATGTGAGCCCAGGGTTGTGTGCGGAGGCTGCACCAGGTGTTGGACCAGTGGGGTCAGACCCAACCTGGGTTCAGTAACCTCAGTACTTGAATTCTGCCTATGAAAGAATTCAGAGCCAAGACTCAAATTATAAGAGAACGTTTATTTGGAAAATCAGAGAGGTGAAAGAAATAGGCTTAAGAAACAAATTATAGAGGCATAGAAAGGGCCCTTGTAGAAGTGAGGACGGTCAAGGTCATGTGCTTGGGAGGGGAGGCCTCCCGGTGTGGGGAGAGGCAGCATGCTGGGTCTTCACTCTTAAGGTTTTTTTTTGTGTGTGTGTTTTTTAATTTTTATTAATTTTTTACACATATCTCCCCATTCCCCCCTCCCTCCCAGGCATACCCCAACCCCCCAGTGTCTATGTTCATTGGTTATGCTTACAAGTCCTTTGATTGATCTCTTATCTACCTCACCTAACTTTAATCTTCCTGCTGTAATTTCAGTCTGTTTGAAGCTTTACTCTCTCTGTATCTATCCTTTTGTTCATCAGTTTATAATGTTCTTTATTATCCACAAATGAGTGAGATCATGTGATGCTTCTCCTTCATTGACTGCAGATGAGTGGTTCACTCTTAAGGGTTTTAAGGGTGGTAATTTTAGAGGAGGTCCCAGGGGAAGATCTTAATAGAATTACTGATCCATTTTCCAGGTGTATCTTTTGAGGGTCTAGGTCTCTACCGATTGGTGGGCACCAATACAGTGGGTTGTTATTCAATGTAGCTGGTCCTGTGTTAAGTCATGGTGTTGCTCGTCCTGGTTTTGCTGTTTTTCTGGGCTGGAGCTGAAATACAATTGAGGCCTAGATGTTAACTCTAGGGAGGAAAGGTCAGGGGGCTAAACTGAATGACCATCAATACGTTAGGGGAAGAAAGGTCACCCTGTGGACCAGGTCCCACCCTACACTTGTCCTTTGCTAGGCACCTGGGGCTTTCTACCCTGGTGACCTTCTGTATCTGGCCCATCATCCTTGCCGTGCTCATGTCTGTCTAACTGCCTACCACATTGTCGGATCTACCGTTTTTCAAGGAAAACTTCGAAGTTTAGATCTTATGGGGAAAATGTTGTATTTTTTTCAAATATTGGCAACAAATTTCATCATGAAACAGGCCAGTTAAGACATATCTATGGCCCATGTTGACAGGTTGTGTCTGGTTTGCCCCAACTAGAGATCTGATTTGCAGATTGATTTAGTAACACCACCTCACTAGAGATATGGAAGGATTAAACAAGGCTATTCATGAGGAAGCAACTGGAAAATAATGAGTTATCTGTGTGTAGTGTCCCTTAGGTATCACAGCCATTGTACTGTGTGCTCTCTATACATTAAGCAGGGGTCCCCATAGTTGGTATTTCAGTTCCTTCCATAGAGGAGGCTGATGGCTTCAGTGGCTGTAACATGCTTGAAATAGAAATGATTATCAAAGTTCTACTAGATTAGATGGTTCTCACTTCTTTATTCTCTTGCCTCTCTTCTTGGGGTTGTTCTCTGCTTTGGCAATATTCCTGTGTGTAGACTCTCTCTAAGCCCCCTGCCTTCAGGAAAATGAGTACCATCATGACCCAAATTGTCTAAGGTATATCAGTGCAAAGAGGCAGGTAGACATGGCCAAACCAAGTAACTGAGTCCATTTCCTCTCCTGCAAATTGATCCAGTAACACCACCTCACCAGAGATCTGGAAGGATTAAACAAGGCTATTCATGAGGAAGCAACTGGAAAATAATGGATTAGCTGTGTGTAGCGCCCCTTAGGGATCACAGCCATTGTACTGCGTGCTCTCCATATATTAAGCAGGGGTCCCCATAGTTAGTGTTTCAGTTCCTTCCATGGAGGAGGCTGGTGGCTTCAGTGGCTGTAACATGCTTGAAATAGAAATGATTGTCAAAGTTCTACAAGGCAACAGAGGGTGTTCTGGAGAGTCCAGGGGCATGGTGGGGAGGTGGAGAATTAGATTAGAGCAACTGTGCTTTCGCCCCTGGGAGGCAGGACAAAACAGCCTCCTTTGCTTTTGAGGGTTTGGGAGGTATAATTAGTAAGAGGGTTTGTAACAATGCACTGAAAGTTCTACTCGATGCTTTAATAGCTGCGCATAAAAATTCCAGTGGGTCCATTTTTAGTTGGGGCTAATGAGGGTTAAACTCTCAGGCTGCCCAAAATACTCTCAGTGAGGCTCCCCGAGAGGGGTTCATGTACTGCACTGCTGATGAAGGAACAGTTTATCTGCTCAGGATCATCTTTCACCAAAGCCTTTATCAGTGTGGTGGTGTGTGTGTGTGTGTTTGATTTTTTTTTGGCTGCAAGTGTTTTGTTTTTTAAATACATGAGAGCCGTTTATGTGTGTTCCAAGGCCATGACTCAAGTTAGCTGTTCGCCAGCTGTGAGGGAGACAGTGCTGGGTCCTCTGGGACTTGCCCTCCCATTGCAGAGCTGGGGGAGTCATCAAAGAGGAGAAATGGAAAAGGAGGGAGAATTCACTTTCTTCCAGGTCTTGCCAGGACAGCTCAGTGGGGGAGGGATGATCTGAGAAGGAGTCTGGCCAGAAGAGTGAGTGGTTTAAAGGCAGCTGAGGTGGAGGAAGGAAGGCCAGAAATCAATGGGGCAGGAAGAAGAGAGCGGGGAGAGAGGCTGGGGGGATGCTGGAGACTTCCCCAGAAGGCTGAAAAAACGGATGCATATGGCCTGCCCTGAGTGAAGCTGCGTCCGGAGCTGGATTCAGACTAAACCCACTGCGGGCACATCAAGGAAGGGCTGAAAAGGTGTGGTCTGGGGAAGAACCCACAAAAGCCAGGACATTCTCACTTGCATTTTCAAAGGAGACGCGGTGATACCTTTGGAAGAGGGAGGAGCACTTACTGAATCAGGGACTCTGCCCCTGGGACTGCCTCCTAGTTCTGAATTAGAAGTTCCCTGTGCAGCTGCTAAACATTCCGACACCCACGTGGCAGCCCAGACCAGTTAACTCAGCATCTTTAGGAGTCATTATCCTACAAACCAGGGTACTGTTCACAGCCAAGTTTTAGGTCCTCAGGGATAGATGGTCTCTGAAGGCCTCAGTGAGCCCTGCTGTTCAGTAAGCCTCTAAGGAAGGGGGGCGGGGACTGGGGGATGATTGGCAGGCAGTCCTGGGCAGAAGCTAGGTATGGACCAGAGGCCACTTGAGAGTTCCGCTGCCCTAAGATTCAGTGATTTGAGACTCCAAGTGGACAGACTCTTGCCGCCAAGTTTCAGCCAGCTGTGTTTCTCCCCCATCCATCCATTCCACAAATATTTATTGAGCACCTACTATGTGCCTGGCACTGTTCTAGGTGCTGGGGATACAACAGTGGATGAGACAAACCCTCTCTTGTGTTCAGCTCCTGTGACCCACCTAAAACCATGAGGCTAACGAGAAGGATGCAGGAGCGTGCAGAGAGTGGGAGAGAGGGGAAGTTTGTTCCTGAACGTACACATTACATCATCACACTCCTGATGTTCCTAGGAATCTGCCCTTGTTACATTGATCACGTCTTCCTTTCCTCTGACCTTCTCAATTGAGAGTGGGTTCATCATATCTGCATTTAGCCAGCAACCCTAGCATCAGAAAAACTCTGCTTCTCAATCCCAAATCCATACTCTGAAGCTTACTCAGTGTCTTCCCAACTCAGTTTCACGTCCTCACAGCCAAGGCCTGGGCCTTGAATCTTTGGGGAGCAGGTGGTGTCGTTTAGAGTGTGCAGGTTACAGACAGACATCCTGGGTGCAGACCTTGTCTCTGCTTCTTGCTGGAGCCTGTGAGTAGGTAGCCTTAGGCATGATACAATACCCCAGCTGCCCACCTCGGATCTGCATCTCAACTGGGGAATGTAACAGTACTACCTTTCTGACTGCTGGGAAGAGGAATGAATGAAGGCTGCGCACTGATGAATGATGACCCTCAGCAGGTGGTGACTGTGATTGTCCTGGAGCAGGAGATGTTAGCTGTGCTTTTCTGGTTGAACTCAGGGAGAGATTAGCAAGGCTGTAGGTTGTGATGGCATCTGCTCTCTTCTTCCTTTCTGTTGGGGCAGGTATCTGATAACCCTGGTGAAGGGAATGGGCAGGTGTCTGATATGCTGATGATGGGAATGCTTGATGCCGTAACAGGCAGATCCCCAAGTCTCAGTGCCTTAATTCATAGCCATTTATTCTTCTCTCACTGTTAGAAATAAGGCGACCCCCCCAAATTCAGGATTCCTGGTAGAACACAAAACATACTTGGGAGCCAGGCAGCAAGGCCAATATCTTTACTTCTACATAAAAAGGGGCACACACATGGTCTGGAAGCACGCGCACACTGAGCAGGCGGTCTGCTCGGCTTTATAATCTCTGATGCATGTGACCTGTCCCCTCACTCTTGTTCGGAGCTCAGGTGCACAGTCTTTTGTGATTGGCTAATTCAAAGGTAGAGATTGGCCTTTGCCATTTCAAGATGGCGTCCCCCAGGGGAGCTACAAACCAGGGGGCCAATATAGAGGCTGCCAAGTCATGCAGTCCAAAATGGCATCTGTCTAAACTACTTTTTGACAGAAAAGATGACTTGTTTCTTCTCACATCACCTACAGTCTAATGGGCCTGGGAAGGGCCCTCAGCTCCATGCAGTCATTTCTCCTGCGAGAGGCTCGATCATCCTCAAGGCAGCCCAAGGCTGTGACATCCAGGTGGCCCACAGCTGAGAGAGTGCGGGATCACAGGGGAGCCTTTTGTGGGCCAGGTAGAATGGCATCACTTCCACCCACATTCAACGCGCTGGAATACAGTCCCGTGCCCCAAAGAGCCTGGGAAAGGTGCCAGGACGAAGTGCAGGAGGGGCCTCAAGGGCATGGCCTCCTGGGGTCTTCCTCACTATCTCCCCAAGAGTACCGTGGGTGGTGGTGGTGAGGATGGGGGTGATCCTGGGGTGAGGTCTGGGCCACTGCACATGCATGGGGCTCACTCCTTGCATCTCCTTCCTCTCTAACCTTCTCCAGTTACTTCCCTCCAATTCCAGTTCTCTCTCCAATGATGCCTCCCCTCTATGGAGTCCTTGTGGTTGGAGAAAGGTTAATTGTTTGGCCATTGAGGGCTTTGGTGGAGAGCTGCCCTAGGGATTCAGGGACAAAGGATGTTGGGGGAGAGGGATGGGAAGAGAGGAGCCTTCCCAAAGGAGAGGGCAGGGCGCCCGTTTCCTGTGAGATGGGAGAGCTGGATAGCAGGCACTGGGCTCCCAGGAGGGCCCTTAGCCCTGACACTGTTTCCTGACCAGCAGCAGCAGCAGCAGCAGCCACAACACCTGGGAACTTGTTAGAAATGCCGATTCCCAGCCCCTCCGCAGCCCTGCTGAGTCAGAAAGGCAGTTCAGAAAGATTGATTAACTGCTCAGAGTTTGGTGACTGGTTGAGGGTCCCTCTGGGTTTCGAGAATGCAGCTCCCCAAGGAGCCTGCAGATAGGAATGTGCTCCACACTGCCACCAAGTGGCCACAAAGGAGGATGTGCTGCTGCTAATAGGAAGATTATTAGGAAGCGAGTTCTAGAACAGTGCTGAGGACTCCTCAGGCCCAGCAAGGACTCACGCAGTCTGCCTTGTGGACTGTTCTTAAGACTTGGGCGAGAGTCCAGCCCAGGGCCAAACTCAAAGTCTGTTTCCCGGAGGGCAGACCCACCTGTGTGTACATTTCACGGGGATCAGGCACAGGAGGCTGGAAAAAGCCTCTAGGATCAGGAGGGGTCAGGCCCCCAAATGCTGCGGTCATCCTCAGGGGGTGCCCGGAGGACCAGAGCTGCCATCTCCCTGGGAGAACACAGAACTCCAGCCTCCGTCCTGCCAACCAGGCGCCAAGGCCCAGGACTCAGCTGGTTGGGCCCTGCCTGGGCCTCTGTCAAGAGCTGGGGGACCCTGGGACAGGAAGCGGAGGGAGAAGAGAAGGGGAGATGAGCCTTCAGGGCTCCACTCTTCCAGCCTGTGTGACCCAGAACTTCTGGGATGGGGCTGACATCTGAGCTAGAGGAGGAGACAAAGCCACCGGCTTTCTCCCTTGTCCCCTGACCTCAGACACAGCAGGTCAGGAGGCCCCACACTCAGGGGACTGTCTCTGATTTGCACTTTTATGGAAGTTGCTGACAGCTGTGGGCTTCCCAGGCCATGCACTCAGCTGGCTGGGCAGGCTGTTGGACATCTGGCTTGTCCTAGCTCTGCTCTGGAGAAGCAAATGCTGGGGGAGGATGGCTGGAGGAAGGGCACTGGACCAGGGTCTGGAGGACATCCTGTGCTGTGTGAGGACTCACAATTTCTGTCTCATTTAACCCACTCCCACCTAGTTCCCAACATGCAGGTGCTAAGACCCAGCTCAGAGAGGTTACTGACCTGCTCAAAGTTACGTAGGTAGTAAGAAGCAGGGCAAATATTCACTCTAAGATCTAACACCAAAGCCTATGAATGCTCTAACATCTAACACCAAAGCCATCTCTCTTTACTGCCCACTTTCCCTCTGGGCTGGTCTCATGCCAGGCAGTTCTCATCCCCAGAAACCCTTGGGATCCCAATAGCAAGAGAAAAACTCTTTGCTTGGCTGCTCTGCCCTCTACTCCCAGGCCCCTCCCTGGTGGCTTAACAGTAGCCCTGAATAGGGAGGAAGCTCCGGTGGACTTTGGAATGTGGGACACTGGCCCCGGTCCCCAGGTCAGAGGGAGAGCCTTCCCATTCTGGGGCAAGGCTGATGTCCACATAGTGGTCCCCAGATGCCTCACTGTTCTCCTGGGTCCACCAGATGGACCACAGCCACCTCACCACACATGTCACCCAAAACCAAGGTAGCTCCTTCATGTAAATTCTCTGCTGCAGACTTGAAACTACTTAATCATCACTAAAATAAACACGAGAAAGGCATGATTTGATTTATGCCTTGAACTTCATTCAGTATGCAATTGCCATTAAGAACCTAACATATATGAACCTCAAGTTCTCTCTGGGTGTCTGACTTGGCGGTATGTGGATGTGGTTCACTGGACTTTTGCCCTACATCTTCCTAAAAAAGAAGAAAGAAGTCCTTAACATACAATTCATTATCCTTATAAATAACTAGAAGCCTGATCCATGAAGATTCGTACAAGAACGGGCCTTCCTTTCCCTGGCTGCCAGCACCCTCTTTCTGCTCAGCTCCGCCTTCCTATGCTGCCCAGAGGCCCTGAGTGGCTGGGATGGTGCAGAATGCCTGTCTCCTGCCCTGCCCCCAGCCGCTCGGCACCTGCATATGCAAATCAACCTGCCATCTTTGTTGGGTTAATTTGCATACTTACACCTGATTGGCTGGTGGGCATTGCAAAGGTATGTTCGGTTTGCATCTTTCTCTTTTATTAGTGTAGATGGGGGGAGGGTGATAAACAGGCAGAAGAAGGGTTAGGCAAACTCATACTGGATAGTTCTAGAAGTGAATAATTCAGGGAAGTGGTGTCCTGTGTGGTTCTGACCCAGTGTGGCCATCCGGGGTGGTTCCTAGAGCATAAAAATCAAGACCACAGAGCTTTTCTCCCTCCCTCCTCTGCTCTTTCAGAAGAAAGAAGCCCTAGCTTCCAGCCTATGGATTTCCCTGAGTAAAGTGGTGGGCCTCCTGCCCACTTGCTAGGGCAGAGTCACTTCTCTTTCTTGCTACCTTTCCTCCAAACCAGGTAAAGATGTTGATTGCTTTCCTGGCTGAGTGACAGTGAAAGGGCTGTGGGCACAGGCTGTTGGTGCTGTCTTCATCAGGGAGGAAACTGCTTTCCTAGAGCCAGGTTTTCCAACCTTCCCTTTGCTCTCAACAGTCCTTGGCTCCCTTCTCAAATCCACCCTGTTTTCTGAATCTGTCCAGAGGAAAGGCACGGGAAGGAAGATCGTGAAGAGTGACAGCCGACACTCTCTAGGAAGCAGCCTGCCCCTGTGGGTGGCTGAAGTTTGCTTCTGCACAGAAACAGGTGTCTGATGGTGTGTGGTCCCACAGGGGCTGGAGATGGGCCCACTGTGCCATCTGCATTCCTCCTCCACCAGCATCACAGGTGCCCCTGCCCAGCTCAGAGCTGCAGGGTGTCTAGAAACCAATTCTCTATATAGTTCCTCATCACAGGGGAAATACAAAAGCTGCCCTTCTGGACGATGAGAAAAATTGCCAGGTTGTATTTTGTATGAGGCCAAAGGAAGCGTTTCAAGGGCAGGGATGGTGGGAGCATCCTTGGAGAGGGGTGCTAAGCCCAGGAAGACTCACTTGGGAGACAGTCAGTGGGTGCACTTGACCTGCCAGAGGAAGCAAGGCCAGTGGCAGTTACTGAAGGGTGGGCGTTCTCAAAGTGTGTGCCCTGGAGCAGCATCACCATTACCTGGGAACTGGTGAGGAATAGACATTCTCAGGCCCCGCCTCAGATCTGCAGAATCAGAACCGCGGGAGGAGGGGAGGCGGGATACCTTGTGTTTTACCAAACCTGCCAGGTGACTGAGGCACACTCAAGTTGGAGAACCTCTGGGTTATGGTGTGCCATGAGAGTGCGCCCTGAGCCCAGTAAGGGAGGCAGGACCCGGAGTTCTAGGGTCATGCCAGGAGCCCTCCTATTGGTGGTACTGATAATATCCTTTTCTAGGTGGGCCAGCAAGAGAAAAGGATTGGGGAGCCTGCCTGAGAAGCAAAAGACGGGCAGTGCTGGAGTTACCCCTTGCGGGATGCTTTCGCTCTTCCAGGTACAGGTTACTCGCAGAACTTGCTTTCACAAATTCCCCAGTAACCTGGCTCAGACTAACATTGCGTCCAAATCATTGGAGCCTGCGGCATTTCAGCGCAGACCCACTGCTTTTTGATCTTTGATCTGCAGAGGATGGGAATGAGCCTTGGTCTGGAGCCACATAGCCAGAGGGCACCCGGAGAGCCACAGGAATGGTTCATGGATCCCACCTTCTTTCTCATTTTACAGAAGTTGTGCAGAACCCCTAAGCTGAGTCAGCATGCTCACCGACCATTCCATTACATACTTGTGTTGGGAATGCCACTAAAAATGTGAAAGGTTGTTGATGAATAGTGTTTCACCACTGCCCCATCTTTTGTTGCCCAGACAGTGGGAGTGAGAGGGCCCTCATTCGTTTAACATGTGTGTACACACACACACACACACACACACACACACACACACACACACAGTGGTGGGCCAATAGTAATCCTAGAAAAATTCAGCAGAGTATGAAACAGTTCCTAGACCTGCCAGTAGAGGGCGAGCTCTCCCCATTTTTGGAATAGAAATGGCTCTTGCACTTCTGTGGCAGGCATGGGTCATCAGCTTTTCAATGATTAAAAAAAAAAAGTCAGATTTACCGTAGGCCTAAGAGGCTGCAACCTAAAGCAGAGTGATTTCTGGAACACAAGGAGGTGCAAAGCCTATTTAGTCTGTCTTACTGGATGATTGAGACTATCTGAGCCTTACCCATTTAGAATGGACCAATTTAAAATGCAAAAACAATTAAAATGTCCATATTACCCAACGCAATCTATAGATTCAATGCACTCCCCATTAAAATACAAACGGCATATTTCGCAGACCTAGAAAACTCTCTAAAAATCCATCTGGAATACAAAAAGACCCCAAATAGCCACAGCAATCCCGAGAAAGAAGAATAAAGTAAGTGGGATCTCAATACCAGATTTCAAGCTGTATTACAAAACCACTGTTCTTAAAACAGCCTGGTACTAGCACAAGAACAGACATATAGACCAATGGAATAGAATAGAGAATCCAGATACCGACCCAAACCTCTATGGTCAATTAATATTTGACAAAGGAGGCATGAAGATACAATGGAGTCAAGACAGTCTCTTCAATAAATGGTGTTGGGAAAATTGGACAAATACATGCAAAAAAATGAAATTAGACCACTAATTTACACCATACACAAAAATAAACTCCAAATGGATACAGACTTAAACATAAGATGGGAAACCATAAAAATACTAGAGGAATCCATAGGCAGTACAATCTCAGACATATGCCAAAGGAACTTTGCCGCAGCCTGCCGGCAATTGAACAGTGCCTGATTGAGGGGGTGAGGATAAGAAAAAGACAGACAAGAAAAGATGGGGTTGGGAGGTCTGAGACTTGAATCTGCAGCCCCGAGTTTATTTCCAGCATAGTATTTAAGCACAAGCAGAGGAAGGGATTACACAAATCATGTACGTATTTGCAGACACAGTCACTGACCTTCTAAGTAATCAAGACCTTGCAAGATCTTGTACACAGGCATCAACAGTTTTTCAGCCAAGCTGTTTAGTTATGTCTAAACTCTGCATTCACATCTCCGTTTATTAAACTGAAGGGTGAGAAAGCAGAGAGCTATGTCTAGACTTTGCATTCAGAATTCTTGTTTGTTAAACTGAAGGGTGAGAAAGCCTGCTTTCAGGTCTCTGATACCCCCATATGCCCGGGGCAGCTCCCCACAGAACTTCTTCACTGATGCTGCTCCTAGGGCAATGGAAGCTAAAGAGAAAATAAACAAACGGGACTACATCAAAATAAAAAGCTTTTGCACAGCAAAAGAAACCATCAACAAAACAACAAGAAAGCCCACAGTATGGGAGAACATATTTGCAAATGTTATCACTGATCAAGGTTTAGCCTCCAACATCTACAGCCAACTTATACAACTTAATAAAAGGAAGTAAATGATCCAATAGAAAAATGGGCAATGGACCTAAATAGAATCTTTTTGAAAGAAGACAGAAAAAAGGCTTAGAGACACATGAAAACATGCTCAAAGTCATTAATTATCCAAGAGATGCAAATCAAAACGACAATGCGATACCATCTCATACCTGTCAGAATGGGAATCATCAACAAATCAACAAATGACAAGTATTGGCGAGGATGCGGAGAAAAAGGAACCCTCGTGCACTGCTGGTGGTAATACAGACTGGTGCAGCCACTGTGGAGAACTGTATGGAGTTTCCTCAAAAAACTAAAAATGGGACTCCCATTTGGCCCAGTAATCCCACTCCTCGGAATATATCCTAAGAAACTAGAAATATCCGGAGACCGGTTTGGCTCGGTGGATAGAACGTCAGTCTGAGGACTGAAAGGTCCCAGGTTCGATTCCGGTCGGGGGCATGTACCTTGCTTGTGGGCACATCTCCAGTGTGGGGTGTGCAGGAGGTGGCTGATCGTTGTCTCTCTCTCATCGATGTTTCTGACTTTCTATCCCTCTCCCTTCCTCTATGAAAAATCAATAAAATATATTTAAAAAAAAAGAAACTAGAAATATCAATCAGAAAGGATTTATGCAATCCTATGTTCATAGCAGTACTCTTTACAATAGCTAAGTTTTGGAAACAGCCTAAGTGCCCGTCAGCAGATGAGTGGATCAGAAAACTATGGTACATCTACACAATGGAATACTATGCTGCCATAAAAAAGAAGGAATTCTTGCCATTTGCAGCAAACTGGATGGAACTGGAGAGCATTATGCTAAGTGAAATAAGCCAGTTAATGAAAGAAAAATACCACATGATCTCACTCGTTTATGGATTTTAAAGAACATTATAAACTGATGAACAAAAAGATAGATACAGAGGCAGTAAAGCATCAAACAGACTGTCAAATTACAATAGGAAGGTTAAGGTGAGATGGGGTAGATAAGAGATCAACCAAAGGACTTTTATGCTTGCATATTAGCATAACCAATGGACACAAGACACTGGGGGGGGGAGGTGAGGGCATATATGGGAGTGGGAT
>PVJN01020142.1:0-36371 GCA_004026805.1 Lasiurus borealis | reverse complement strand
TCCCGGCATTAGGAAGGTTGAGAACCACTGCTCTAGCATCCCACTGACCAACATAGGCCATATAGCCAAGCTCAGAATCCAAGAGGCTAAGAATTATGCTCTTCCCATGGTGGGAAGTATTGTGGGAAAACGTTTCAAACCATCACATACAGCTCTCCTCTTTCTTCTGTGACATGATATATATATATATATATATATACAGTGGTACCTCGAGATATGAGTTTAATTCGCCCCGTAACCTTGAGGCATGGGAAATTATGAGACACTCAAGTCATAGTAAACTGGTGGGTTGTGTGCAGCCGGCTGATCCACATAATTACTCCTATCTCAAATGTTGCTCATATTTCAAAGCAAAAATCGCTCGTTCCATGGCTCCTATCTCAAAAATCTCGTATGTTAGGGCACTCGTATCTCGAGGTACCACTGTATATAAATTTCATGCATCGAGCCTCTAGTTACATAATAAAAGTGAGAATCTGATGACTCCCAATTGTGTGCAGGCACGATTCCAAGTACTTTACATTCATTCTCTTATTTAACTGAACTATTATTTAAACATCCCAGCTTGCTGTTTTACCACACACAGGATACCCTGAACAAAACTTAATCCTGAAAAAGTACCGTTCCAATTCAAAATATTGGTCTAAAAACATGTCTTCATTATTGGACCAATTTAATCAGCATTTACTCATTATCTCTAAGCCTCCCTTTTCCCAATCAAGCCTGAATTAAAGTGTTATTATCCACGGGTTTCAGATCAAAGTGAAGATTAGAAAGCACGGGGTATTCTCTGACGGTAGAGAAAATAAGTGAAAAAGCAGGAATAGGAACCATGAGACATTTGACTCTCCCAAACCCATGAACCAGGCGATGGTGAGGACTTTGCCTTTATCCCTATTTCTTTGCCAGACTCACCTCCTCCAAAAAGCCTTCCCCAACCCAGCAGACTCTATGCACACCCTACCCATCAGGTCAAGACCAATCAGCTGCCACCCCTAGAAGCGTGTACTGGGACCAGAGGTCAGTGTCAGCCACCTGTTACCCATCAATGCACCACGTCAAAGGACGGTAGCCAGACAGGGAGCCAGCATCTCAATGCAGGAAACATGAGTGTTCATATAAGCGAAAAATCACTGACCAGCTGCCAGGGTCAAAGCTCAGAGGCGGAGAACAGAATAAGAATTTGGGGGACAAAAAAAAAAATTCAAAAACTATTATCTTTTTCTGTGTGATTTCTGGAAAATGCCAGAGCTAGATACTTCCACGCCTCTGTTTCCATGGCAATTGAGCAAACTTTTATTTGACCTCCCCAGTATTAAAAAAAAAAAAAACTCCTGTTTATGCCACAGCCACTCCCACTAGCATGTGAGTAACTTGAGAGCCATAGTTCTGTCACCGTCTCTGTATCACTAGCACCTAATATGATGCTTAGGCCTTCAGGGAAGGGAAGGAAAGAGAAAAGGGCAGCAGGAGAGGGAGGGAAGGAGGGAGGGAAGGAGGGAGTGAGGGAAAGCGGACTATATACTTCTCAAAGTTAACAGGTTAAAGAAGTCTGGATTTCTGCCACCTTCTGGCACACACCAGCTCTTCTCCACATTCTCCATACCTGTCAAGGGGCCACTGACTACCTTACTCCATTAACCGAAGCCTAGACCGACCTCTTATTGTCGTCTTCCCCTCACCCTCACATCCGGTTCCTCCACGGAGTCACTGACCTCCCAAGTGTAAGCACCCGACCCTCCACCATCAGCACGCATCCCCTCCAAGTCCTCACTGACCTTTCCGCCATCTTCAGCCGGCCTGCCTGCCTACAAAGCCAACGGGACATATTTTCAGTGGAAGTCAGGAGATAGTATGATTTGCTGATGAAAACCCTCCAGCCATGTCTCATAATCTTAGTCCAAAATCCAACTCCTTACTGTGCTCACGGGCCCTCTGTGACCTGAACCTGCTTAGGCCTCTGATCCTGCCTCAGCCTCTCACCCCGAATACCAAGCACTGGCCACGGCTGGTACATGTTACACTTGTGCACTCCAAGACTGCGAGCCTGACAATCTCTGTCTGAGTGGCTGTCTTCTTCCTTCAAAGTATCAGCTTCTCAGAGCAGCGTCCCTCCTGTCCCTGGGAAAAGTCAACACACAAACACATCCATACTTGTCACACACATATACACACCACACACAAGATATACATACACCCACTCACATGCATGCAAGCACATGTGCTACTCCTACATGTGCGCACTCACATACATATACACGCACATTCTCACAAATGCACACTCTCACATGTATCCATATACAATGAACTATTACACAGATAGGCAAAATATGCACTCACACACATATTCACGCTTGCACATTCTCACACACACTAATGCACACATGCACACTCATATACATACATGCACACTCTCATACATGTACAGTTTTAAGCCATCATAAACATAAAGAGTCAGCTACACAATTCCAGTCTGATTCCTACTAAAAATGTGACATTTTATTTATTTTTTTAAATATATTTTATTGATTTCTTACAGAGAGGAAGGAAGAGGGATAGAGAGTTAGAAACATTGATGAGAGAGAAACATCGATCAGCAGCCTCCCACACGCCGCCGCTGGGGATGTGCCTGCAACCAAGACACATGCTCTTGACCGGAAAAGAACCCGGGACCCTTCAGTCCGCAGGCCGATGCTCTATCCACTGAGCCAAACTGGTTTCAGCAATGTGATGTTTTATTTGTCCTACAATTTAATTGCCCTAATTTTTCAAGTTCTATTTATCAACCAAAAGCTATTTTTGTTTGAAAGGTAGGATAACCTTAGAAAAAAAGGACATTTTTCACATTTCACAGTAGCTTGCAGTTGTGTTTTAAGCCACATATTGATTTTATTTATTTTATTTTATTTTCTACAACCTCTCCCAGAAAGTAGAGCATGATACTCACTGTGACAGCCTGAATCTCTTTTTTTAATATATTTTATTGATCTTTCACAGAGAGGAAGGGAGAGGAGTGGAGAGCTAGAAACATTAATGAGAAAGAAACATCAATCACCCGCCTCCTGCATACTCTCTACTGGGGATGTGCCCGCAACCAAGGTACGTGCCCTTGACCAGAATCGAACCTGGGACCCCTGAGTCCACAGGCCGATGCTCTATCCACTGATCCAAACCGGTGAGGGCAGACAGCCTGCATCTTACAACAGCTGAGAAACGGGGCTTCAACTGTAGGCACCCAAGAGTTCCCTGAAACTGCAATTCTTACCAACGTTACCGTCTTCCGGAGCCTGTGACCAGCTCTCTCAGCTCCCAGACCCCTGACCCAGCTCCGCCGGCCTGCAAAGCCCATGATGCCGCCAAAACAGCTCCCGTGGCCAGAAACAGGCTCCGCTTCCCACGGCCGTAAAGGTCCAGCCTGACCCTCCATGCCGATCAGAGTGTGTGCCTGGGACAGCCCAGGCCTGGGACTGCTGCGGGGAACGGAGGGGGGGTCTCCAGAACTGCGCCTCCACTTGGCAGCCTGGTCCATGCACATGCACAGACATGCGCACACCTCCCTGCACGCCTGGTCCACCCACCTGCATGCCTGCGTGTGGGGCAGGAACCCCCGCTCGCTTCTCTTTCTTCATCTCCAGCGTCTGTGAGAATTAATGCACATGGGCACTCATCGATGCAAAAACTATCCTGGGCCTTGACTTTGAGCTTCAGAGACCACGGGGAGGCAAAGCCCTCCAGCGGGAGTTTGAATACACGGGGTGGCCAAAAGCAGATTTACAGGTGTGAGTACGCAAAACACAGAGTGGATGTTGTATTGCTACTTACTTATTAACTATTGTCATATTCATTATTACTAAACTCCTTTGGCCTGCCCTTTATTATGGTATAGAGCTTATGGGATCAGAAGGAGGCGTGGCCTAAGGAAGGTGCTGGGTAAATATTTACTTTCCTTAGAGATTCAGGAACTCACAACACCTGCCTGGTGTCCGGGTGAGAGTGTGACCCCACCAAACTGGACAGGGCCGGTCTGGAGCCATTGTCCTGGAATAATCATTTCTCTCACCATTAACACTGCACCAGTGAGGACAGCAGGGTATGTGGTCACCTCGGCCCACGTTCTCATTCTGCGGAAGAGGGAACTGCCATTGACAGGGAAAGAGCAACTCACCACAGCTCACACACACACCCTAACCCCGGAGCCTTAGTAAAACCCTGCAGACATTCTGGAAGCCATGCCCTCCACCGTCTCCCATCACTTCCACCCTGGCCCCTCACCCCGGGCCACCTCTATGTGGGATTCCCACAGTCAGAAGCGCCCCGTCTGTCTTCTCAAATCCTTTGAACCACAGATAAGCTACATACATGCAAGTGGCAGTATCTGTCAGTGAACTGTCAAACAGGCTTTTCAGCATAAATGTGCATTCCACAACTCTGTTATCATATGAAGTCCAGCATCAGATTGTAGCAGACACTCCAGGGAAATGAGAGATGGGCCAGTTTGTCTTAGCAGCAAAGCTTGAAGCAAAGCAAGAAGGGAAGGAAGGAGTGAGGAAGGGAGGAAGGGAGGAAGGGAGGAAGAAAGGAAGGAAAGAAGGGAGGAAGGAAGGAAGGAAGGAAGGAAGGAAGGAAGGAAGGAAGGAAGGAAAGAAGGAAGTTATTAACCCTGCAAGGCAGGCATCAGCATTTCCAATTCACAGACAAGGAACCAAAGGCCTCCCCAGTTGACCCAATGTGGCAGTCCTCTGCTGAGTCCACGTGGCTACAGTCTTGTTATTCCACCAACTCTAATTCTTGGTGTTGCTGGAAAGGTGTTCTGTAGATGTCATTAAAGTACATAATCAGTTGACATTTGGTAGGGAACTTACCCTCAAAAATCAGTTGAAAGCCTGTAAGAACAGAGCTGCGGCTTTTCTGAGAACAAGACACTCTGCCTATGGACTGCAGGGTCCCCTCCTGGGTTTCGGACTTGCTTAGCAGCTGCCACAATCATACAAAAGATGACAACCAATCTCTTCCTCTAATCCTCCTGCTGGTTCTGTTCTGCACTGGAATTGTCACCAAGATAGCAAATGGGATGAGATGTCACGTCCATGAACAAATTATATAAGATTCTTCTGTCTTGCTAGTGGACTCTCCCCCTCTCTGATTGTGATGAGGCAAGCTGTCATGTGCAAGATGCCCTATGGAGAAAGCCATACGGCAAAGAAGGGACGGTGACTTTCAGCCAAAGTCCAGCAGGACACTGAGGTCCAAAGTCCAGTGATCTGCAAAGAACCGCATCCTGCCAACAACCTCCTGAGCTGGAAAGTAGGGTTTTACCCAGTTGGGTTTTCAGATGAGACCTCAGCCCTGGCCAACACGTCAACGACAGCCCCATGATAGGACCCAACTAGGTCATGCATGAATTTCTGACCCACACAAACTATGACGTATGTTGCTTGAAAACCTCTAACAAACTATGATGTATGTTGCTTGAAAACCTCATGATCCCCTGTTACACAGCAGTAGATAACTAACACACCTCTTCAAAGCACAGTCAACAGCACAGCCAGAGGGATGTTCCAACCCTTCCTCTGATGTCCTTCCTCTGATTCAAACTTTTTCTTCAATGTCATAGGAACCCAAAAAGTGGCATTCCTTGAATGCCTATCATGTGTTGATGCTTTCATATGCCATAGCATTTAATTCACCTCATGTGACCCAGAAAAATTAAGGTTATTAACCCTCTTTTACAGATATGAAAACTAGCAGACTGCAGCTGGTGTGGCTCAGTGAATCAAGAGGTCGCCAGTTTGATTTCTGGTCAGGGCACATGCCCAGGTTGTGGGTTCAATCCTAAATAGGGGGTGTGCAGGAGGCAGCTGACTCATGTTGTTGTTTCTCTCTATGTTTCTCTCTATCCTTCTCCCTTCCTCTTTCTCTAAAATCAATAAAGAAACATATTTTAAAAAAGAAAACTAGAGGACTCAGTAACTTATTTAAGACTACAAAGTTAGAAAATGACTATCAGAACTGGGACCCAAACTGTCTGGCTCCAAAACTCGTCCTGCTGTGTATCAAGCCTCCACAAAACCCAAAGCATCCTGGCGTGGAATGGGGGAGAAAATAACTAGACAGATGGGGCAGATGAACCCCAAGGCCTATGAGAAGGGGCAGGTCAGTGAAATAAGGGCGAGAAGGAAATTGGAATGTTTCTGCACAATGTCTGATCTCCTTGGAAAAAACAAAAGTTCAACAAAAATAAGCTTGTTTATTATTCATTCCCATGCCCAAAACTCCAGTGGATTTTAAGTGTTTTAAACTCAAAGGTAAGCCCTACCTGGTTTGGCTCAGTGGATAGAGTGTCGGCCTGCAGACTCAAGGGTCCCAGGTTCGATTCCAGTCAAGGGCACGTACATTGGTTACAGGCACATCCCCAGTAGGGGGAGTGCAGGAAGCAGCTGATGGATGTTTCTCTCTCCTTGACATTTCTAACTCTCCCTCTCCCTTCCTCTCTATAAAAAATCAATAAAGCATATTTTTATTAAAATAATAAAAAAATAAACTCAAAGGTAAAATTGCAGAGTCTGTGGGCTTCTTGTCATCGGGCTAGACTGCTGGTCAACCATCTGAAAAGGACTCTTCCAGCCGAGACAGGTTTGGCTCAGTGGACAGAGCGTCAGCCTGCAGACTGAAAGGTCCCAGGTTTGATTCCGGTCAAGGGCATGTACCTTGCTTGCGGGCACAACCCCAGTAGGGGCGTGCAGGAGGCAGCTGACCGATGTCTCATCGATATTTCTGACTTTCTATTCCTCCCCCTTCCTCTCTGTAAAAAATCAATAAAAATATATGTTAGATAGATAGATAGATAGATAGATAGAAGAGACTCTCTCTCAATACAGAACACACAGGCCCTGAGCCCACCCCATCCCGGCTTCACGTGTCCTCTCGCAGCAAAAAGCGCATCCACTCTCACCTCGCCATTCGATGCTGGCAAAACGCTAAGCCTCCTCCAACTCTCCCATTAACCTCATAAATCCCCCACATTCCAGAAGCCGCATCCGCCCTGACAAACGCAAAGGGCAGAGGGGAAGAGCTCCGAGCACACTCGCAGGAATGCCGAGGTGTGACAGGCGTGTTCTCGGAGAGGAGGCCTTTGATAGATGGAGCCCGGGCGTCTCAGAGAGCAGAGAGCCGAGAAGCCACGCTCTTCCTCCCCTCAGATTTATGGGTCCTCCCGCCCGGGGCCAGAGCATCGCTCCGTCAAGATCAAAGCGCGGCGAGGTGAGAAGAAGAGCGAGAAGACCAGAGCTTCCCCCCCGGGATGGAACGATGTCTGTTTTATGTAACATACGTGGCCTGCGTTCTAGCAGGCACACGGCCTAGGAAACCTGCTTTAATAGTCCCCATAAAATAAATACTTGCTTTGCATTAAGGATACAAAAAAAAGATGGATGTGCTCCTTACTTGGAATGTATGAAGCAAAAGGTTAAAAGTTCCCCCGTGTTTTCTGCGCATGGAAAATCGCTTTGACTCATCGGCCCGGGGGCCAGGTTTTCAACTGGAAGAACAAAACGCCGGGACGGGAGTGTTTGCAAGGCGTTCAGCCGCCCGGGCTGCCGGGTCCAGGTACTTAGGGGATGAGGGCGTGTTTCTGGTCGCCGAAGAAAGAGCGGGCTCCAAACGCCGACTTAAAAGATCATAACTACCCCCGAGCGCCTTAATCGTTTGCAGAGCTCTGCGATGTGTGCGCTTAGAAGCCTGGCCGTCCAAACCCCACGGGATTCCCAGATCCATTGATATTTCCCATTTAATATATCTGCCTCTCTGGTGCGAGGCGATTAACGGAAAGCTATTGGGCAATCCCGCGATCGTGGAAAAAGAACAAAGGCACTAAGAAAAGCAACGAGCGAGAGGAAATGAAAAGATCAAAGGCCTCTGTGTCCCCCGACGCACGTTCCGGCCAAGCGCGGAGATGCGCAGAGGGCCGCCCGGTCTTCTCTGACTCACGCCCCGTCCCTCAGCGTTTGCAGAAGCCGCAGAGGCCGAGTGAGAACGGAGAAGGGCATGGCGTCCAGCCTGCACCCAGCCCCGCTCTGACTCAGCCGCAAAACGGGACCAACTCTGTCTTGTGTGTGAATCCTTCTTCCTTCACTGAGTCACCCGCTTCTTTCTGCACCTGAACATTCAAGGCGCTGGGCACCACGGTGAATGGACCATGGGCTCTGCCCCCAAGTGGGGGGGGGGGGCCCTAGGCAAGGAGGGGAGATGAGATAAGTACCTGAAAAAGAACATTCTTGCCGAAACCGGTTTGGATCAGTGGATAGAGCATCGGCCTGCAGACTGCAAGGTCCCAAGTTCTATTCCGGTGAAGGGCATGTGTATCCTGGTTGTGGGCACATCCCCAGTGGGGAGCATGCAGAAGGCAGCTGATTGATGTCTCTCTCTCTCTCTCTCTCTCTCTCTCTCTCTCTCTCTCTCTCATCGATGTTTCTAGCTCTCTATCCCTCTCCCTTCCTCTCTGTGAAAAATCAATACAATATATTTTTAATAAAAGAAAAAGAACATTCTCAATGACAGTGGCACGATCACCAACCAGAAGAAAAGGTCTCGTGAGCCGCCAAAAATCTAGAAACAAACATAACTTTCTATGTCACCAAGGCAAGGCATGTCTTCTGTGCTCCAAACCTATTCATGCAGCCCTCTCCCTTTCCTCCTGTTTTCCTTCTGCTCATTCACCTCACTCTTTTTAAGTCCATTCTCCCTAGCCATCCTGTCTGATCTTTGTAAGTCCTTTCCTGAGCAGAAAGGGTTGTACCCTGTTTCCCCGAAAGTAAGACATCCCCCCAAAATAAGACCTACTTCCAGTTTGGCCTCTCGCTGTCATAGAAGGCATCCCCCCCAAAAAATAAGACCTCCCTGATCATAAGGCCTCCCCCAAACATAAGGCCTCCCCGGAATAGAAGGCCACCCCAAAGCTACCCTCAGGCGTCTGACTCCTGATTTAAAGAGACCTCGCCCTGCCTGAACAGCTCTGGCTGCGCTGCAGCCCATCAGGGAGCTGGTTTGTGATGACAACGACTACTGTACCGTCTACAGGTAATAAATTTTTTTTTTCAACATAAGTGTGTACCATATTCTTCTTCATGGGAAAATAAAACATCCCCTGAAAATAAGACCTAACACATCTTTGGGAGCAAACATTAACATAAGACACTGTCTGATTTGGGGGGAAACAGGGTAGATAAAGCACGGTGGGAGTGCCTGGCTCAGAGAAGGCTCATATGCGCAGCTGACTACGGAGGCCTGGCAGGGGCAGGACGTACACACTGCCCACCGCTCTGCGACAGGAACACACTGGCCGCTGCTGCGGATGGAGATCTCAGGGCAAACCGTCTCCGTTAGCCTCAACATGGAACGGGATGTATGTGATCTTCCTAGAGGCTCTTACCGCAGCTCCCCGCTGCAATAAAAGAATCCCCGGACACTCAGGGCTCAGTCAGCTGGCACCCCTCACTGGCTGTCTCAGCCAGCTCTCCTTGGGGTGCCCTGGTGCTCACGGGGCGGTGCTTCTCCAGACCCCTATGTCCTCTGAGAGCAGAGGCCCAGCCGCAGGCTCTGTCTGCCTTCCGCTCTGAGACGAGGGTGTGGCAAGACCTCCTCCCAGGACAAGAGATTGGAGACGGGGGGACAGATGAGCACACCCCCAACCACTCCCAGGCGAGTCCGCCACACGCTGGTCCCGAGGCCTGAAATCCGTCCTTGCTCTGCCTCTCTGACGATTCTTCACCTTCAAAGTCAACATCACACCTTCCATCCTCTCCTCCTCCAGCCTCCCTCCCCGAAGCCGTTTCCCTGGCAACCAACGCCCCCCTGGCCAGCTCTTAGAGCAGACACTGCTCAATGCCCATCTTCCTGCCCCGGAAGACCCATCCCCGGCACCTAGCACGGTGAGGGTGGCCAGAGCTTGCTCTGTGAGCACTTACTCAATCACCCCTTTTTGGTTCCATTTTCCTTTTCTTTCTTAGGACCCACTGGATAGCAAACAACACTCAAGCAGGCGCCATCAAATGCGTTGCCAGGCAACGAGCAGCAGCTCACATCACCTTTAGCTCCGAGTGAGAATAAAGGCCACCAGCATCGCATTTCATGTTTCCCAGCAACGAAGCCAGAACAGCACGGGATGGCACCCGCCGGGTCCGGGTTCCAATCCTGACTCCGTGGCTGGGAATTCGTGCGAGTCCTCCCCTTCATTCTCTGAACCTCTGAGACACTGTGTGACCACCTGTCTCAGCAGGATTCTTCAGGCCCTGCTCTCAGGGCTGCAGGGGAGACTCAGTAAAAGTGGGGACCCGGACCTACAACACAGTAGCCACTCTGTCAAGGTGGCTTCCTTCCTCCCCCAAAAGGAGGAAACCGACCTAATCCCATCTTCCTTTCCAGAAGAGAAGAGAAGAGAAGGGAGCCCCGTCAGAGAGCAGGCGTTGTTGGTAGAAAAGCCCACTCCCCGCTGTGGGTTTCGCGGAATAATTCATGTTTGCACCCAAAGCAATTAAGTGGCCAAGCCCCACAGACATCCATCTCCGCCCAGGACATGGGAATGTGTATTGAAATGTTAGTGCTGCGGCCTCATAATTCTAGAGCTAAATCAGATTGAGCTAATGATGAAAAGCATAGCGTTTGCAAAAAAGCCGGGTTTTGAATGTTTTCCTTAACGGAGCATTAGTGGGCCTTTCTTTCTGTTTAGACGTGACTTGAACCATCTGCTCGGTTTAAGAAAAAAATGAAAAGAAAGAAAAGACGGCATGAAAAGAGGTCCCATCGTAATTGGCAGCAAGAAAAATTGCGTTCCTCCTGCCCTTTGCATAGGCAGAGGGCCATCAGAGTGTTACGCCGTAAAATTTAATTTTTGGATTTTGAGTGATTTACACAGCGCGGTGGAACTTATAAATCAGAACGGCAACCGTCGCTCTGGATGGAAATGTATGTTTTTCCAAAATGTCCCCATTAAATATACTTTGCAACACGCGCAGTCTCTCCACGGGCAGCCGTATTGGAAGTTCGTCACTCCTGTCTGGATAGAGAGAACTCGCTGACACCTAGGTACCGCCCTCCTTAAAGAGAGTGACCGGAGGGTCATCATCGCTTCTTCTTCTTTTTTTTTTTTAATATATTTTATTGATTTTTCATAGAGAGGAAGGGAGAGGGATAGAAAGTCAGAAACATCGATGAGAGAGACATCGATCAGCCGCCTCCTGCACACCCCACACTGGAGATGTGCCCGCAAGCAAGGTACATGCCCCCAACCGGAATCGAACCCGGGACCTTTCAGTCCGCAGGCCGACGCTCTATCCACTGAGCCAAACCGGTCTTGGCTCATCATCGCTTCTGATGGAAGCAGAAGCCATGGCAGCCCCCCCTTATCCCACACCCCCCACACCCCGCCACCCCAGCATGGCTGCTAGCTTTCCTGTTAGGCTCGTAAACCTTTTCCCATGTCTTTGACGCGGTTCTGGAAATGGTTAGGAAACCTGGAGAACTGCGATGTGATAATAGTGTACCAACAAATCCTTCCTCTTCCACGGCCAAGTTCAACGGCCAGTCCTCCATCCTCAGCCACTTTTGTCCCTCCCCCTGCTCTGCTTCCTCCCATCTCTCACCCGGGTCACGGCCACCGCCTCCAATTTCCTGCCTGCCTTCACCGGGGAGGCGTGCAGGAGGGGGCTGCCCAAAACGTGGATCACAGCAGGGCAGTCTCTTTCTTAAAAATGTCTACCACTGCCGAGACTGGTTTGACTCAGTGGATAGAGCGTTGGCCTGCAGACTGAAAGGTCCCAGGTTCAATTCCGGTCAAGGGCATGTATCCTGGTTGCGGGCACATCTGCACTGTGGGGCGTGTAGGAGGTGGCTGATCGATGTCTCTCTCTCTCATCGATGTTTCTGACTTTCTCTCTCTCTTCCTCTCTGTAAAAAATTAATAAAAATATATATTTTTTAAAAATGTCCACCACCACCCAATCAGGCTGGCTCAATGGGTTTAGCATTGCCCGGTGCATCAAGAGGTCACAGTTTGATTCCCAGTCATGGCACATGCCAAGGTTTCAGGCTCAGTCCCCAGTAGGGGAAATGCAAGAAGCAAATGTTTCTCTCTTATCGACTTGTCTATCTTTCTCTTTCCCTTCTTCTCTCTCTAAACAACCAATAAAAACATAACTCCCCCACCACCAAAAAAAATGTCCAGCCTGGAGTGGAGAGTGGGGGGCAGGCTAGATGGGGTCAAGGCGGGGTGGGAAGGACATATCTAATACTTTCGACAACAAAGCTTTTTTTTTTTTTTTTTTAATCTCCCATGCCTTCCCATTACCTTTAGCAAAACCACTATCCCTCTCCTGGTGATTTAAAGGGCAAGCATGAGAACTGGCCCCGCCCACTCACAGCCTCACCCAGGCTCTCCTCACTGGTTCTTCCTGCCTGAAACATATCACTTTGTATAGACTCCATGACTTCATCTCATTTGATATTCTTCTCTACTTGGCTGTCTATCACAAAATTTTGGTGTTAAAAATATTTTAGATCAAAAGGGGGAAAGACTCTTCAGCAGGGGTTCTCAACCTTTCTAATGCCACGACCATTTAATACAGTTCTTCATATTGTGGTGACCCTCAACCATAAAATTATTTTTGTTGCTGCTTCATAACTGTCATTTTGCTACTGTTTTGAATCCTAATGTAAATATCTGTGTTTTCCGATGGATAGAGGGTTATAAACATCGATGAGAGAGAGACATCAATCAGCTGCCTCCAATACACCTCCTACTGGGGATGTGCCCACAACAAGGTACATGCCCTTGACCGGAACCAAACCTGGGACCCTTCAGTCTGCAGGCCGACACTCTATTCACTGAGCCAAACCAGATTCGGTGGGGCAAGCATTTTCTAGGGTCTCTCTAGGGATGGCAGCAAGGGGCACAGAGCAGGTGGGTTTCAGTGATGCAGCAGAGTCAGACAGACCTGTGTGTAAGCCCCAGCTCTGACCCGCACACGCTGAGTATCTCTGTATCCCCTTGTGCACCTCTGAACCTCAGTTTCTTCATCTATAAACTGGGGATAACTGCATCAGCTTCCCAGTCCTGCCTCTGCTGTGCATCGCCTGTGCGGCCGTGGCTGAGCCCCTGAAGCCCTCAGCCTCAGTTTCCTCACCTGGAAGATGGATCACATCACCACTGTTACCTCTAACAGAATGATTGGACAGGCAGAGAAAAAAAAATACCTCCAGTTGCTCTAAAAATGCTTTGCCACCATTAGGGATAACACAGACTGGGACCCAGCTTTTCCATCAACATGAGTCAGCAAGTCCAACCTGGGGAGGGGGACCCTCCAGGCCAGCGGTTCTCAACCTTCCTAAGGCCGTGGCCCTTTAAGACAGCTCCTCATGGGGTGGTGACCCCCAACCATAAAGTTATTTCCTTTGCTACTTCATCACTGTAATTCTGCTACTGTTATGAACTGTCATGTAAATATCTGATAGGCAGGATGTATTTCCGTTGTTACAAATGGAACATCATTAAAGCATAGGGATTCATCACAAAAGCAATATGTAATTATATATTGTGAAATATTTATTTCTAATGACAAATAAATGAAATTTTTTGTCTTGAATCGTGGTGTAGCATGGGTAACAGTCTTCCTAGGACAACAGTAAACTACATGGCTACACTTTGCTACACCGAGGAGCGGTGTGTTGGTTCCTAAGACCATGGGAAATAGGTGTTTTCCGCTGGTCTTAGGCGACCCCTGTGGAAGGGTCGTTCGACCCACAAAGGGGTCACGACCCACAGGTTGAGAACCGCTGCTCCAGAAGGATTCCCCCTGAGCAAGCCAAGCTGCAGACTTGCCTAGCGGCACAGTCTCTTTCTCCACTTCCCACGCGGCCCTTATTCCTCCCTCCCCGGTCCCCACAGCCCCAAGGCCCTGTCTGCCCCGGGGACACCTGTCAGGCTGTCCACCAGTTCATGGAGCCCCTGGTCTCCAGAGCAGCCCGCAGGAAGAGGCCTGCATTGTGGGCACTGCGGCTCTAATTGAGGATGATGGGCTGAATACGGGTATTTATAACTGCCGAACCCGGCGCCTTCTGGCTGGCTCCCCACGCCTCCTGAGGCCCCTGGTGGGGCAGGCAGTGGCGGGAAAGGGAGGGACCAGGCAGCAGAAGGCCGGCGGACCCGATACCCACCCCAGCCAAGGCCTCCTTTCCCGGAGCCAGGAAATGCCAAGTCCGTTTCTCTCCCAGCATCCTCGCCCGCCCCGCGGGTCTGGTGCAGAGTTGGACCCGCGATCCTTGCCTTTTCCAACATCTTGTCCCGCTCCCTCTTAACGTGATTTACTCTCCCCACTGCCTGCGCTGCTGACTTTGGCAGGTTTTCCCCGCTCTGGGCCGGCCAGAGCCAGAGCGTGCGAGGGATCCTGCACGGTTTCCACTGCAGCCAGGGTGCGAGTGTGCTGGCTCCCTCCCCCCATCCCCTGCCCAGCCCACCCCTCTGCACTTTCAGCACTTCGGGGCGCAGCATGAAAAGCCGGGCTATAAGGGACTTGTATTTTTACACCGTCTTAGACTCTGCTGTTTTCTCTGGACGCCGACCTGAGCAGGGAGACGGGGGGGAGAGAGAGGGGGGCTTTATGAACCCCAAACCAAAATAGACCTTTCAAGCGGGGCGGAGTGAAGTCACCGAGCGCTCCGTGGAAAGTCCTTGCAAGGCATGTTACACGTTCTGCACCCAGAAGGCTGTCTCGGCCAAGTTGGACTCGCGGCATTCAGATAGGCAGGTTTTGGAGGGTTTTTTTTTGTTTGTTTCCATGACTTTCCCCGTGGCTTAGGGACTTAAGGAAACAGCGAGATGGTGTCCCAGAAAGTGCATGAGTATGGAACGTAGCTCATTTCCCCGGGAGGGAGCTACACGCGTCACGGGCCTGGAGGAAAAAAGGAATTCTCGCTCCTCCTCCCTCACCTTCTCTTCCTTCTCCACTTCTTCCTCTTCTCCCCGTTCCCTTGACATTCACAGACCAGATCACCAAGGATGATCACAGGTTCTGTGACTTTAACATTTTTTTAAATATATTTTGTACAGAGAGGAAGGGAGAGGGATAGAGAGTTGGAAACATCGATGAGAGAGAGACATCGATCGGCTGCCTCCTGCACGCCCCCTACTGGGGATGTGCTCGCCACCAGGATACATGCCCTTGACCGGAATCGAACCTGGGACCTTTCTGTCTGCAGGCCGACACTCTATCCACTGAGCCAAACCGGTTTCAGCAGGTTCTGTGTGACTTTAAATGGAAGGACATCACAAAAGGACATAGAACAAATGAACTGCACTACCAGCCCCTGGCTAAGCCACAGGGCCCAGAGATTTGGTCAAAGATTATTCTGGATGTTTCTATGGAATTAACATTTAAATTGGTGGACGTTGAGTAATGTAGATTGCCCCTCAAAACATGGGTGGTCCCACCCAATCAGCTGAAGGCCTGCCTGGAATCCAGACTGACCTCCTGCCCTGCCCATGTGGCTCAGTAGGTTGGAGCATCGTCCCATACACCAAAGGCTCATGGGATTGATCCCAAGTCAGGGCATACACCCAAGTTTGGGGTTCAGTCCTCCACCAAGGTGCATAGAGGAGGCAACTGATCAATGTTCATCTCTCACATGGATGTTTCTCTCTCTCTCTGTGTATCCTTCCTCTTCCTCTAAAATCAATAAACACATATCCATATCCTCAGATGAGAAAACAAAACAAAACAAAAGACTGACTTCACTGAGCAAGAGGGAGTTCTGCCAGCAGATGACCTTTGGACTTGAACTGCACTACCAGCCCCTCCCTGGGACTCCAGCCTGTGGCCCAGCCTACAGATTTTGGACTTCCCAGTGTCCATGATTATGTGAGCCATTTCCTTCAAATAAATCATTTCTCTCCATCTTCACAGCCCACTCGTCTTGCTTCTCTGCAGAGCCTGACTGTCACAGAGTGTTGTTATTGCAATGGCTGTCACTAGCAGTAGCAGCCACAGTATCAGTACCAGTATTAGCATGGCATGGTTTCAGTATTAGTACAGTGGTACCTCGAGATATGAGTTTAATTCGTTCTGTAACCTTGAGGCGTGGGAAACTATAAGACGCTCGAGTCGAGGTAAGCTGGTGGGTCATGTGCAGCCAGCCAATCCGCGAGATTATTCGTATCTCAACTGTTGCTCATATTTCAAAGCAAAAATCTCTCGCTCGAAGGCTCTTATCTCAAAAATCTCGTATTTTAGGGCACTCATATCTCGAGGTACCACTGTACTGGCTTTTTTAGGATTGGGATTAGGATTCACAGCCTCTTGGACACCTGAAGCTGGCCTAGAGAACGTCCAAGGGAGATGACTTTGAACCCTGAATTCTAACCCTGGTCTGTGAACTACAAATGCCAGGTCCTTCCTACCACCCCTCCTCTCTCCCAAGTCCCAGGCTCGCACCTGGAAGGTAGCCAATAAGTATTCATCCAGCCACAGCTAAACAAACTGGAGGGTGTGCAAAATCCAATCTCCTGCGGCATGGAAAACATAAGATGGACGTTTCAGAGATGCTCCCTGGAACTCTGAGTAATTTCATGAGTCCCAAGAAAGTCTATTTAAATAGTTTCCGCTGAAGCAAAGACAAGTCCACGGACCCAGAACACGTTATAGATGAGGGTCCTCCCACGCATGTGCTGTAGGTCAAGTATTAAGAAGATAAATGTTCTACGCAGGAAACATCTGAATCATGCGTGTTATGGATGGACTTCCCGGTTGGTGGGCAGTGGTGACCAGCCTGAAGGATGGCTGTTTTCATCCATCAGCAACCAAAGGCCACCAGAGACCCGGCCTGGGACAACAGGGAGGGAGATGCCCCTGCATCTTCAGTCTCATTTTCTCGGTTCGGGGTCTTTTGAGTCAGAAACTTCCCCTTGGTGTCAACAAGGCTTATGTGAATGTTTAATCTATGACACACCAGCCGAGGGCCCAGGAGAAAACATTGGGATGATTTTTTTTTGTCATGACACGACTATATCCAAACTATCAAATTCAATTAAAAATGCAATGTAAAGGCAAAGTATGGCATGATGGATGTTAGCTCTTGTGAGGTCATGGGAGGAGACAGCCCAATACCCACTCCCAGTCAGTGGAATGGTATCTGCTTGGCCAGCAGCCAGAAGGAGAGAAAGGGAGGGAGGGAGAGAGAGAGAGAGAGAAGGGAGGGAAGGAAGTAAAATGATACCATATTTTCCGGCATATAAGACGACCCCCAACTTTTCCAGTTAAAATATAGAGTTTGGGATATACTCGCACACCAAATAAAAATTTTTAAAAAAACATCAGATTTGATTTCAATATGGTAATTTTAATTCAAATGCTTATGACATGCAGGTACTTAGCAGGAAAACTGTCACTTGTAAACATAAGGCTGTTTGTCATCAAACATGTAAACATAAAACAGTGCCAGTGGATTAAACTTATCCTAATTCACTCTGAAGCTGGAAGGAAGGATAAGACAATAAACCCATGGGAGCTGCCACACTGTTTGTTTTCTAAGCTGTCAACCAAACTGGAACTGATGATGACAGGAGGAAGATAACAAACAATAGAGAGAGAGCAAGTGCCGGGCAAGTCCCTGGCGAGTTAGCAACGCCCATCATAACTGCAAGCTACGGTATATTTATAGGTTTTGCTGGCGTGACAGTTTCCCTTTAAAAGCCTTCAAAATCCTCCTGTTCGTCATCTGATATCAGAAGTACATCAATGACATCTTGTGATACATTTATAAGGCAGTCATCGTATGGATCGAATTCTGTATCAGATGGTGTGGTCTCAGCTTTGGCTTCCTCTTCATTTTGCCACAAGTAATCGTCTTCCATACCAACTAACGAATACCTCAGGGATGCTGTTTTGAGCTTCCCCGACCATATGCAGCGACTACAGATTCTCCAGTCTGGCTCACAAGTTTCAGCATCTGCCCTTTAAGATGACACCCTGGGTATAAGATGACCTCCGACTTTTGAGAAGATTTTCCTGGGTTAAAAAGTCGTCTTATATGCCAGAAAATACGGTACTTACATTATGCCCAATCCTTAGCTCAGTGCCTGCAAGCATTTCTGTAATGAACACTGCTGATTGAATTCACTGACGTCTTGCTAGACTCCACATAAAAGACAACTCCTGCCTCTAAGAGTTCATAGAAGCAAGAGACCTAAATTTACATAATTTTAGGCTAGCTCCATTCCCCTGCCTCTCCAAGCCTATAGCATCCATATTTGTTTAGTGATTTTTGTGTTTTAAGAAAGCACCATTCCAGGTCAAGGGTCTAGAGAGTGAAGCAGGCAGAGAGTCCCTGCCCTCAGTGAGCTTACTTTCTAAGGGAGGATGAGGAGACAGAGAGTTAACTCTTAGTCAAATAGGTAAGACTAGTGGCCCGGTGCACAAAATTTGTGCCAGGGCGGGGAGGGGAGGGGAGTTGTCCCTCAGCCTCGCCTGCACCCTCTCCAATCTGGGACCCCTTGGGGGATGTCCGACTACATGGATTATTTGGATTTTGTATTCCACATGGTCCATGTACCATATCTGATTTTACAATGTGAAAAGGTCAAGGACACTGGTTTTCATCTGGAATTTCTGCCTTCACTATACGGTCGATGTCATCTTCCATTTGCAATTTGGACTCACAATCTAATATCAATAATATGTGATAATATGTGAGTGTGAGGCAGTCCATGTTTCTGAAGTTCAACGACATGAATTTTAGCTAATACTTTACCAAATAAATGAAGTTTACATATATCATTTAAAAGAGCATTCAGCTTAATATTAAAAACTCTGGCTACCAAGTCAGGTCTGTATTGAACTTTTTGCTGGCTTTACGAGTTGTTTGTAATCTCTGCCCATTTGGGGTTGCATGTCATGGTTATGAATAAATAGGGCTTGGCATGCTTTGTTACAATTGCCATAGCATCTTGATATCGCTGCCACATATTCCTGGGACTATCCTCAAAAGATTATTGAAGTATTATTGTTTTACCAATCGACACATTTCAGATCTAGGTGTGAGATAATCCATCAAACCACTATCTTTTTCAACTCTCAACTTAGATTGGTTTGCATTAATGAAATTTATCTGGTTGGCCTCCATCTTTGAATATGAATCCACAATAAACTGTTGGGTTAATTTTCCTGCATTTAAAACAGGATTGAACATTTCCTGCAGAGATGAAATCCATAATACTGCATTTGTGTGACTCGTGTCCTCACATTTTGTCTAGTATCCTTGTCGATTTTACAGTTGTCTCTGAGTCTTAAAAATAGGATATGCCATTGCATCTAATGTAGGAAACAGGATACTGGTTTGTTGCATTTTAGTGGCAGTCAGATTATCAGGATCTGGTTTACAATGAATGAGCAAATCCCTTTCAAAAGAAGGTTCTCCATATTTGTTTCTGAATATGACGACAATCTCAGTTACACAGGGAGAATTATATCTACCTGGATCACTGTTATGATTGCATTTAATCACCATTGTTACTTCCGTGGGAGCAATATCTTTCGCTGCTGCTTCAGATTGGGCTTCCTTTTCTACCTCATGTAGCATCTTGTATGATTTTGTTAACTCATGCATGAGGTTGTTGATGTTGATCATGAGTCTTTCTGAGCAGCCCTGGTTTTCTGACATTGCTAATCTTTTACTTTCACTTCAGCTGTGTCTAAAATCCAGGATGAAGGGATCAGAGAGGCAGGCATGGTCAGGTGGGCCAAGGCCAAGAACTGAGGTGTCATTTGACTTCCAACAAACAAGTCCTGAGTAGGCAGGGCACAGTTTAGGAGACAGTCAACAGTGCTTGAGCCAATCTAGGTTTAAGATGCCCATAAAACATGCCACCAGAAACACCACCTAGCTGCAGTGGGATGCTAAACCTACAGTTCAGGAAAGGGATTTGGACTGGAAACACAAAGGTCAGAGTCACTGACACATGATGACAGAATCCAGTGTCTGTTCTGAGTTGACCCGGCCTTCTTAGCACTGGTCCCAACCAAGAAGTTAACATTGCTGAAATCAAACAATGAAAGAAACCTTGCCTTTGAGAAGAGTGCCTTGGGCTTGGCACTGCCAAACCAGGCACTCCTGTCTCCAATAGGAATGGTAGAACTTTTAAGCAGGAACTTGAAAAATGAAGAAGGTGGTCTTCCTGTTAAAGATATGTGAATCTGACAAAAGGTAAAGTTAGACATCTCCAGATGGATGGTTCAGTCAGGATAATGTAGGTTTTGCTGTGATAACAACCAGCATCAAGCTCTCGGTGGTTTAAAGCCACAGAGATACATTGTTTGATTACACTGAATGTTCATCCAGAATCAGCAGGGCGATGTGTTTATCTGTGTCCCTCTGAGGATGAGGCTGATGGAGCAGCTACTAGCCCAGAGATAGCCAGTTCCAAGTAAGAGAGTTGAAAGGGGCCAAAACTGGTTTGGCTCAGTGGATAGAGTGTCGGCCTGTGGACTGAAAGGTCCCAGGTTTGATTCTGGTCAAGGGCATGTACATTGGTTGCCTGCGCATCCCCAGTAGGGGGCGTGCAGGAGGCGGCTGATTGATGTCTCTCTCTCATCGATGTTTCTAACTTTCTATCCCTCTCCCTTCCTCTCTGTGAAAAATCAATAAAATATATTTAAAAAAGAGAGAGAGAGTTGAAAGGGTCTTCCATGGCAACTGCATACGCCATCCTAGAGGGGATCCATGTCTATTCCATTGAGGTCACCCATTCACAAGGGATCCAGGAAGCCTAATCCTACCTTGTGCCCGTTTTCCAGCATTTCTGCCTCTTGCCGCCATTTTTATTGCAGATAACCCTCAAAGCTTTCAGATAGGGCAACTGGGAGAAGTAAATCACGCTATCCTTTGATTCACACAACAACCTCACAAACTAGTTCTTATCTTTCCCATTTTGCAGATGTGGAAATGGCAGCGTGGAGCTATCCTGTAGTATGCTGACCAGTAGTATGCTGAAGGTCAGCATACTAAAGGTCACACAATCAGTAGACAGAAGAAGCAATATTTTTATTTTATTTATTTTTTTAATATATTTTATTGATTTTTCACAGAGAAGAAGGGAGAGGGATAGAAAGTCAGAAACATCAATGAGAGAGAAACATCGATCAGCTGCCTCCTGCACCCCCCTACTGGAGATGTGCCCACAAGTAAGGTACATGCCCCCAACCGGAATCAAACTTGGGTCCCTTATGTCCGCAGGCTGACGCTCTATCCACTGAGCTAAATGGGTCTCTGCGGAGCAATATTTTAAACCAGGCACAAATACAAGCCATTCTTATCCTTCCCACGACACACTACCACTTATAGCCCTACTTTCCCTTTCAAATGAGTTGGCATTTTCATTTGCAATCCACCCTGGCCAAACCCAAGGGGGAGAGGGAATACTTTGCAAAATATGTTTCATCAGAGAAGAAAAGTACATGGAGCAGATGTCGCACAGGTCCCATGCCTTCTGGTCATCTGTGTCTTCTGTGAGTAGAGGGAGAAAGGAGGAGGAATAGACCACAAGGCAGATAAGAGGCCTCTGGTGTTTCTGGGGAAGCTGGTGTGTATTTTTAAAGATTCTACAGGGATTCAGACAGGGAGAGGCCAGCCCAGTCTGAAACTCATGTTTCATGGAGCTGATTCCTTATGACCCATAAAACTGTTTCCACTTGTCCCTCGTGTGGCTTGTAGAAATATGTATCGGAGAGATCAGAAAAGGAATACGCATTCTCTTCTCAAATGGCCCTAAGAAGTAGTGTGTTGTGGTTCTTGGTTAAGAGGGCACATGCCGTTGGGTTTCAAGTACCTGGCATTTGGGACTTGCCTTCATGGGAAACTCTTCATGAGTCTAACTTTCAGGTAGAGTGTGAAAGTATCATCATTATCTCCGAGACCTGTTTGAAACTTCCGATAAATTCCATGTGTTGAATTGGTCATAGTATTTATTTACGAAATATTTCCTGACGCCTCTTATAATTAATCTACACCCCCCACCCTATTACAACCCAGGTCCTAAGGGAAAGTCTGAAGCATTGGCCTGCACCGCCTGGGGCATAGTCTGCTCTTTCCTAGAAAAGCCCCATTTGTCAAGGCTCGAGGATGCCAAATTCTGAAACAAAAGCTCCCAATTAGGGCAAACCCTTGGCCAGAGGAAGACAGAATGTAGAAAAGGGAAACCTTGGGTTATAAAGCTTTAGCTCAGAAACCTTTTCGACTTCTTCTCTTTTCTATCCCTGCCTCAAAGCAGATCTTTTAATTCCCAATCTACACAGCGGTAAAGCATGACAAGAAATGAATGAAGCCAAAACCGGTTTGGCTCAGTGGATAGAGCGTCGGCCTTTGGACTGAAAGGTCCCGGGTTTGATTCCGGTCAAGGGCATGTACCTTGGTTGCAGGCACATTCCCAGAGGGGGACGTGCAGGAGGTGGCTGATCGATGTCTCTCTCTCATCGATGTTTCTAACTCTCTATCCCTCTCCCTTCCTCTCTGTAAAAAATCAATAAAATAAAAAATATATATATATATATATATATATATATATATATATATATATATATATTAAAAAAAGAAATGAATGAACCCAAACTTGACCTCTCCCCAGAGGCAGCTGACTTTCCACTTCCCACAAGGTACCTTAGGAGAGGCATCTACCATCCAAGCGCAGAGGGATTGTTCAATACGAGGGTCAGCCCCTACCTCCCCAGTAGCGGTGCTGAATGGAGGCCAATTCTGACCTGGGGAGGAGTGTCACCTGCTCTAATGAGGGCCTCTGGGTGGCTCCTGGGTGGCTCCTGGGTGGGGGCTGGTTATCAGAGGAGAAGCTTGGAACCTTCCCATCCCCCATTCTGCAGAGAAGGGAGCGGGGCTGGAAATGGAGTGGATGCTGGATCAGGCCTAGGTGAGGAAGCCTCCATGAAATCCCCATGTATGGGTCTGTAGAGCTTCTGGGTTGGTGACACATAGAGGTTCTGGGTTAATGGCGCCTGGATCTTTCTATCTCTCTCTCCCTCTCCCTTCCTCTCTGAACTCAATAATTTTTTTTTAAATATAACCCAACCAATGACAATGATTATTATGATCCCTTAGCAACCAATTCAGAAGCAATTTTCAAAACCAGGGAGGGGTGATTCTAGTAGAATCAGTAGCACCTGGTCTTTAACTGTGAAACAATTATGAGGTACTTTTTCTTTTCTTCAAGTAACATGGCCAGAATATCAATGGGGAGCAGCAAACCCTCAGAGCCTCTGATGTTGTCACCCCAATGTCCTCCCAACCTCCCTGCGTGCTCCTGGCCTTGAGCGCCTCCGCCAGCCTCCCACCAGGAAAAGCAAAGGCGGGAGCAAAGAGCAGGAACAGCACGCAGTCCTGCGAGGAGGCATGGAGCCGCCTGAGTGCCTGCGAAGTGAGTGATCCCAGGACCGAGCCCCACCATCCCCATCCCGGGGAGCCTGGGCTGCCTCCTGGCTCCATCCTGGACCTCGCAGCCAGCAGACCCTTCACACATCCAGCCTGGACCACTGAATCACAGGGAGCTCCGGTCTGGGGGTGAGACATTCCGTCTCCCCAGAATGAAGTGCTCACTCTCCCGGGAGCCCCCCAGCTCTGACCTGCCTGTAACTAGATACACTCAGATTTCAGATCCTAGTTTGGCTGGTGTAACGCTTTAAACTGTACTTTTAACTGTTAGAATCAAAATACATAAAAATACATTTAAAGTAATTTTTTTCCTAAAGAATAGCTCAAAAGAAATAATGTCCTAAATGAAGGCACTTCTAAATACGTCTTGAGTCTTTTTCCCTCCACAGGAGAGAAGGATTAACTCTAGCTGCCATAAAAGGGAGTTTAATCAAGATGGGCAGTGAATGGGTGAATTAAAACGAAACATAGCTCCCATTTATTGTTCTCAGTCCCAGAAACTATGTCCAGACCCTTACAAACATTTTTTTTAGTTAACCTTCATGGCAGTGCCATGAGATACTTCTTACTGCCCCCAACTTACAGATACTGAGAGGTGAGTGATACACTGGGGCCAGACTAGGGTAAGGGAAGAGAGGTACCCATGTGTAAAATTTAAGGAAGCACTCATTCTCAGGGTTGTACAAGTGCAGGGCCCTCACCTGAGTGTGGGTGCCACCTTAAATTTCCATCCTAGGATCCTCCTTTGTCCCACCTTCACCCTGTCATACACAGCCCAGCAGTAGTTCACCTGGGTTTCAAACTCAGTCCATCTGGATCCAAAGACCTCATCCTCTCAGCCATCCTAACGCAGACACAAGCAACTCTACCTAAAACAGTTTGTTCCAAAGGTCTCCATAGCAACATCCCGGAGAGATGAGGTCACAGATCGCTAAAGGGTGGCTTCAGCCCCAGGAACCCAATAGAATCGCATAGGGGTGTAGCAGGTACACACACACACACACACACACACACACACACACACGCCAGCACTCCCCCACTATAACAGAACCATCCTATATATACAGTCATATAATCACAGGGTAACCCAATATCCTAAAAGGAAAAGCCACTTTGCAACAGTCCCCAATCCGAAACACGTGAGCACACAAAATCTGCTACATCTATTTTCACCCTAAGTTATTGATCCGTTTGTTCCATGACAGAGAAAACAGCGCGTATTTCTCATCAATGTAAAAACCACAACCAAATTCAGGACGAAACACCCGGGCCAACGCCCCAGGCCTCGCTCCACCCTGCTCCTGGCTTGAGCCATAAAACTAATTGCTCAGCAGCGGGGGAATAAAACCCAGTTGAGAGCAGGGAGTCTGGCTGCCCTGAAGCTCCCCTCCATCTCTCTGAGGCTCAGCTTCCTCTCTCTAAAGCCCTCTGCCATTTCTCTGGGCCGTGAGGGGAGAATACCCCCACTTTTCCCGGCAGAAAGCGCTCTTCCCGGACTGCCTGGTGGCGGGGAGGATGTATGGGAATTCTACAGGGTCTGAGTTGGTCGAAATTACCCCAATTATCAGAGATATTACCCCAAATGGCTCTTTTCCCTTGCTGGCCATGATTTCCCACTGTAATTGTCATTTTCATCTGCAAAGCACTTTTACCAAAAAATAAAATGGTGTCTCTTTAATTTGAAAAGGGGCACCAGCCAGGTGTGGGACATGTGGCCTCTTGGTCCTGAGTTAATCTAAGACGCATCTGTCAGAAGCCACGGACCTCAAGACGTGAAAGGTAGTGGGGAGATGGCTGACAGGGGCGTGAGAAGGAACCCATGTTTCTAACTCTCTATCCCTCTTCCTTCCTCTCTGTGAATAATCATTAAAATATATTTTTTTTTAAATAGAATTCAGTACAGTGCTGTACACATAAAGAAGGCGCGGAATGCCTTCAGTCTAAAACCCAGACTCAAGGCGGAGGAACAACGGTGGCCACGTGGGCAAACAGTAGTCCTGCCTCCTCTGGGTGGAGGAAGGAGGGTCAAGCCCTCCCCTCCCCACCCTGCTCCCTGCATACCCAGTGCTGACGGAGGGAGACATGGCCACCAAACCCCAGCGCGCACAACAGGGGTGAGCCAGTGAGGAGCTGACCGTCTCAAGCAAAATGCCCACACTTCCTTCCACGAATGAAGACCCCGGAATTCACCTGCACGTTCCCTCCCATGGAGCTCAGAAAGGCCCTGAGGTGTAAAGGTATCCTCTCTGCAGCCTTTTGTGGGTGAAAATAATGTGGAAAGGGCAGGTTTTGTTGGCCTTTTGCTACCTGCTGGTCTCAAGGTCTTTAGATCTTGTCTCTGCGGCCTTTTCTGCCTCCCAGTGGGCGCTACCCCTCCTGCTTTTGCTCTCCCCTGCTGGCCTGATCGCCCTAACTGCTCTCCCCTGCTGGCCTGATTGCCCTAACTGCTCTCCCCTGCTGGCCTGATCGCCCTAACTGCTCTCCCCTGCTGGCCTGATAGCTCCTCACTGTCTCTGCCCTGGTCCTGCCATCATGGCTTTGTCCGGAAGGATGTCCGGAAGGTTACCCAGAAGGTGTTGTGTAATAGTGAGTACCATGAAGGGACTACCAGTCATTCCATCCCTTCATTGTACTCATGATTGTTGCGGGTACAAATCTCCTGAAGGTCCTGGACACACACACACACACACACACACACACACACACACACACACACGTGTGTGAGAAACCTGCCTTTTTTCTTCTAGAATCAGTGTCATTTCTATCGGAGCCCCCATTTCCACCACAAGCTCCTGTCAGTCAACATAGGGTTCCCCAGCCTCTCTGCCTGGTGTCTCAGGCCCAACTGAGATCAAACAGAGAACCAAGGCTATTGGAAGGCACACCGGGCAGGAAGGATGGCCGGGCGACACCCCAGCATGCAGCATGGCCCTGCAGTCGGTCCCTGCAGGACACTCCCGGATCCGTCCCCTGTTCTGCCGTGAGAGATCCTCTCAGTCGGTGCTGTCTGCGTCCACAGGAGTATTTTGTGATGGCTCCGAGGCGCCGGCTCTGGGACCTGCCAGAGCGCCCCGTCCCATCGGCCCAGCTGCCCCAGGCAGCCCCTGGCACTCGGCCCAGGACGCATCCCCTGGCAGTGCTCCCCCACAGGCACAGGTGCACCGAGCACCGGGCCTCCGCACCTCCCTCCTCCAGGCGGGCGGGAGGGGAGTCTCCCAGACCCAGACCGGTCACATGGATAATCACTTAAGGCTAATTGCCTGCCTGTGCCGGAGAGATGGCCCCCAAACATCTGGTTCTGATAAGTCGCCGCTCTCCCCCGCTCCCGCCTGAAACGCTCTACCGAATGTCGCAGGAAAACCCAAGCCGCGGGCATCGGCGTGGCTGCCGGCAGTGACCCGGCTCTGCGGCTGCTGCCCAGGAGCAGATGGGCAACGGCGGGGGAGGTGGGGTGTCAGCCCCCATTTTCCGGGCCTGGGGCTGAGCTCTCCCCCTTCCCCTCTCTCTCTCTCCCCCAGGAGAAGAGCCCACTCTGAATCAGGGCTGTCCCACAGCTCTGTTGTCCTCTCAGGTACTCCCTCCAAGACACCCTATTCCATTCGTTCACGGATGATTCAGTCACTGAACCTTCAGGGTTCAATGCCTGCTGCGCTCGGCCCAGGATGTCCAACGGGACACTTTCAGATGTGGGAAAGGGACCCCTTGCGCACGGTTAGAGAGACTGTGAGTGTGTGTAGTCACCCTGAAAAACAACATGGAGATTCCTTAGACCAGTGGTTCTCAACCTTCCTAAGGCCGCGACCCTTGCATACAGTTCCTCATGTGGCGGTGACCCCCCAACCATGACATTTTGCTACTGTGATGCATCGTGATGTAAATATCTGCATTTTCCCATGGTCTTAGGCGACCCCTGTGAAAGGGTCATTCGACCCCCAAAAGGGTGGCGACCCACAGGTTGAGAACTGCTGCCTTAGAAAACTAAAAATGTATCTACCACTCGACCCGACAACTCCATTTCCAAGGAAAGCATTCAAAAACATATATGCGCCCCTATGTCACTGAAGCATTATATACAAGAGCCAAGATATGGAAGCAACCTAGGTGTCCATCAGCTGTGATATTAGAGGCCCAGTGCGCAAAATTCATGCAGGAGAGGGTATCCTTCAGCTCTCCAATCCGGGAGTCCTTGGGGGATGTCCAACTGCTGGTTTAGGTCTGATGCCTGCGGGATCGGATGTAAACTGGCAGTTGGACACTCCTCTCACAATCTGGGGCTGTTGGCTCCTAATTGCTCACCAGCCTGCCTGCCTGATCACCCCTAACCACTCTGCCTGCCTGCCTGCCTAATGCCCTAACTGCTCCCCTGCCTGTCTGATTGCCCTTAACCTCTTTGCCTGCTGGCCTGATCCCCCTAAATGCTCTCCCCTGCTGGTCTGATTGCCCTAACTGCTCTCCCCTGCTGGCCTGATCACTCCTAACTGCCTCTGCCTTGGCCCTGCCATCATGGCTTTGTCCAGAAGGATGTCCGGAAGGTTGCCCAAAAGGTGTCCAGTCTAATTAACATATTATCCTTTTATTAGTATAGATGAGTAGTATGCAAAGTGTCTCCTCGGGAATTAGACCAGGATACCACGAGTTCGATTGCTCACTATGATATGTGCTGACCACTAAGGGGCAGTGAAGAATGAAGGAAGGCCCTGTTGGCAGCCAGCACCTGGGGAAAGGAGGCCCTGCTGGCAGCCTGCAGACAGAAGGCCATGATCAGCATCCAGGGATAGGGACCCTACATGTGCATGAATTTCATGCACCGGGCCTATATATAAAAAGAGATAGATAGAGAAGAATATTACTCAGTCATAAAAAAGAATAAAAATGTGCCATTTTGCTGAAATTGGTTTGGCTCAGTGGATAGAGTGTCAGCCTGTGGACTGAAGGGTCCCAGGTTCAATTCCAGTCAAGGGCATGTATCTTGGTTGCGAGCACATCCCCAGTAGGCGGCTGATCAATGTCTGTCTCTCCTTGATGTTTCTAGCTCTCTATCCCTCTCCCTTCCTCTCTGTAAAAAATCAATAAACTATATTTTTTTTAAAAAAAAACATGCCATCTGCATGATTGGATGGACCTAGAGGGCATCATGCTGAGTAACATAAGTCAGACAAATACTGCATGGTTTTAATTACATGTAACATCTACAAAAACAAAACAAATAAACCAACAAAACAAAAACAGACTCCTGGAAACAGAGACCAAGGGGGCGGCTACCAGATGGGAGGGGAAGGGGAGGGGAAGATACGTAAAGAGGAAAATATCAAAGATATTGTGATAAATCTGCACAGTGACAATAACTAGAATTAGTGGGGTGATCACCTGCTAAGGTATAAAAATGTAGAATCACTATATTATATGCCTGAAATGAATATAAGTAATATAACACTCTATACCAACTATACTCAAATTTAAAAAATACATCTGTCCGAGAAAGCTAAAAATATGCCTTCTTACGACCCTCTCTTGTTATTGGGGGACAGGAGAAGGGAGAGAGCACACAGTGACTGCAGTAGACTAGACTAGAACCCAGCATGGCGGACCTCTCACATCCATGGGACGCTGAGGCCTGAGACTCCCAAACACAGCAGGCCGAGGGTGCCAGATGCCACACACAGGCTCTCTAGCTCCTTCAAAGTTGCCATCAGTCCCCAGGACCAAGGAGAAAACAGAAATGTCATTGGTGCCGTCTGCTGTTGTTGCCACAGCAACTCCATTCCTACCGGTAAAGAGATCCTTGTTGTTAAACCGGTTGCTATTCCAAGTAACTGAAAAGTTTGTAGAAACTCCAGGACATCTACCACGCAGAGATCTGCCTAAGATGTACCGGCATCTTAGGAAGATGACAATACTTCCAAATATTGTCATGAGGGCCCGGTGCAGAGCAGTGCTACATACGTGCGCATGCCCACCAGGCATGGCTTGAAAAGTATCTCGATTTAAGGATGCCTATGCCTCTTCCCTTCATTTTAATTCTACATGGCTTCTCGAAATCTAGCACAGTCCATCCTGTCTACAGCTATTTCCCCCTGTGCTGGCCCTTCCTATGGTCTTTTTTTTTTTTTAACATATTTTATTGATTTTTTACAGAGAGGGAGGGAGGGATAGAAAGTCAGAAACATCGATGAGAGAGAGACATCGATCAGCCGCCTCCTGCACGCCCCACACTGGAGATGTGCCTGCAAGCAAGGTACATGCCTCCGACCGGAATGGAACCTGGGACCCCTCAGTCCGCAGGCTGACGCTCTACCCACTGAACCAAACTGATCTCAGCCCTTCCTATGATCTTGACTCGCATTCTCAGCTCCTCTCCTCACACACAATTGCAACAGCCTTCAGCCAATTGCTTAGCTTTCCATCCACCACTGTCATCGGGGTGATCTTTATAAAATGCAACTTCAATCAGGATCTGTTCCCACCTATCCTGCTTACGTCCTCCTGACTTCCTGTAGCTTGAAGTAATGCTGAAGAATTAATTAGCCAGACCTTCCCTGCTCTGGCACCAAATGATCTGCCCAGCCTCCTGGTCCAGCGATCTCCATGACCCTCCCACAGCCCCAGGATGCAGAGACTAAATGCCACACTCTTCTCGACAGTCATTACCCTCTTTGGTGTCCCCATACCATTTGGCACACTCCGAAAGCCTTTCCCTCACACCTCTACCCGGAAATCTCAACGTCAGCAATTCAATTGTCACCACATTGGTTAACTAATGACTTCAGAAAGTAAATTGGGACTCCCTCTACTTATATATATATTTTTTTTTAATTGATTTTTTTACAGAGAGGAAGGAAGAGGGACAGAGAGTCAGAAACACCGATGAGAGAGAAACATCCATCAGCTCCCCCCCCCCCCGCACACCCCTCACCGGGGACATGCCCACAACCCAGGTACATGCCCTTGACCAGAATCGAACCTGGGGCCCTTCAATCCGCAGGCCGACGCTCTATCCACTGAGCCAAACCGGTTTCGGCAGGACTCCCTCTACTTTTAAACTTTATCCAGTTGCTATCACATTGTGAATGGTTTGCTATACTAAATAGAGAGCTCCTTATGGATGCAAACGAGGAATTGTTCATCATTCGTTACTTGGGTTCTTGTACAATGAGTTTAATACATCAATGGCAAGATCTGCATTTCATTTTTTTTAAGTATATTTTATTGATTTTTCACAGAGAGGAAGAGAGAGGGATAGAAAGTCAGAAACATCGATGAGAGAGAGACATCGATAAGCCGCCTCCTGCACATCTCACACTGGAGATGTGCCCACAAGCAAGGTACATGCCCCCAACCGGAATCGAACCTGGGACCTTTCAGTCTGCAGGCCAACACTCTATCCACTGAGCCAAACCGGTCTCGGCAAGATCTACATTTTAAATATATCTATTTTTAATTCCTAACTTAGTGCCATGGCATATGGTAAACAATCAAATTATACCAAGAAAGAAAGAAAGAAAGAAAGAAAGAAAGAAAGAAAGAAAGAAAGAAAGAAAGAAAGAAAGAAAGAAAGAAAGAAAGAAAGAAAAGAAAAGAAAACAAAAGAAAGAGGGAGGGAGGAAAGAAAAGCAGAGACACCCCTAACCCAAGCTCACTTATACTTTCTTCCCCTCATTTCCACCCTCTCCCTGCATCGTATGGCGAGCACCTCTACTGCGCATTCACTGCGCTGTTTCTTCACGTCAGGGTACTTCAGGTGAAGGGGTTGGAGCAATATTTGCAGTGCAAGGCCGAATTTTTTCCTACAGACTCCCATTAAAGCCATCAATAAATTAGATTAGTGGTTTTGACATTTTTCTGCCTACTTGCTGAGCTAAGCCTCTAAATAGAGGTTCTATAGTCTTTTCTTATAGCCCATCTCAGTGTTTATAAGGTGGTAGAGGTTGTGGGACTTACCTGTCGCCGGGCCAAGGTCAGAGGGAGCAAAGCACGGCTTTATTAGACTTTGGAAACGTTCCCAACGGGACACTCCTTCTCACATAGATCGCCGGAGCTGGGAAAATACCTTCCAGCAGCTTCTAACCCTGCTGAAAAGGTGGGCCGTGGCCAGTACCCCTCACCTAATATATCAACATAAATCTCACTCCCATCACCTTTTATTCCTTACGGCCCCTCTGCACGCCCGGGCTGCATGAGGTCACTGGGAAATTGGTAGAGTTCTCCTCCCCCAGGACTCGGGAACACACTTCACGTCTCAGTTCCTGCTACTCGGGTTCATTACGGCGGGGCCTGGGGGTTTATGTGAGTGTGATGGCAGAGTCGGGGGCTCCTGGAAGCAGGGGTCTGTTAAAAAGCCATCTCTCCTAGCTTCTCATTTCACCACACAGGAAGCAGGGGGGGGGGGTGTCTCAGGGAATGAGTGCTCCTCTGTCACACGCAGAAGTAAACTGGTAGAGAAGCATTCTGAAACCTGCTACCCACCTGCCCGCTCGCTCTGGGCACCGGCATCTCGACGGAAATAGCCACTTCTGTTTCCACCCATGGGGCATTGCTACAGAATAATGCCTGCGGGAGTATTTTGTTCGTTTGTTTTTTGTTGTGTTGTTTTGTTTTGTTTTGTTTTTGTCAATCCTCATCTGAGGATATCTTTTCTTCACTGATTTTTAGAAAAAGTAGAAGGGCCGAGACCGGTTTGGCTCAGTGGATAGAGTGTTGGCCTGCAGACTGAAAGGTTCCAGGTTCGATCCCGGTCGGGGGCATGTACCTTGCTTGCTTGCGGGCACATCTCCACTGTGGGGTGTGCAGGAGGCAGCTAATCGATGTCTCTCTCTCATCGATGTTTCTGACTTTCTATCTCTCTCCCTTCCTCTCTGTAAAAAAATCAATAAAATATATTTTTTAAGAAAAAGTGGAAGGGAGGGAGGCAGGGAGAAAGAGTGAGAGAGAAACATTGATGGAAGAGAGACATATTGAGGGTTGCCTCCCCACATGTGCCCCAGCCAGGGAATCAAACCCACAGCCCAGGGAGGTGGTCTGAACTGGGAATCGAACCTGAGACCTTTTCGTGTACAGGCTGGTGGTCTAACCATTGGGCAACACCAGCCAGGGCGTGCCTGTAGGAGTCTTTAACACGGGATCTGACCACAGAGTTGACTCAAAGGCACTGGCCCCATGCTGTACATAGAAAACTAGTTATATTTTTTCTCCAGTAATAAAGCTTGTATTCAGACAAAAATAATCAGCTTCTAGCTCCTTGTTGCTGAGAAACAAATGAGTCAGGAAAGACTCCCTGCTCCTGTCTGCTCTGGACTTTCTGCCTTCCTCCAGGCCATGTTCGCCCTCTTAGAGCCCCACACAGTTCTCTTTGCTTGAGATCATCACTTCCTTTCCCCAGTCAAGGTCCTATTTTCAGCTCCAGCTCCTGCTTTTCTCAGCTTCTTTGCTGTGGCAATAAAAGGCCAGTGTCATACTTGACAACCTTTTACAAAAAGGTTCAGTGGGGCACAGGGGTGGGGTCCGATGTACAAGTGGATTTGCTCCCTTGGCCGGAAGCAGGGTGACTTGATATTTTTGGTGTAATTTCAATAGACATTCCCCATACGTGAGGAAGGTCAGGGGTTTTCCTAATGGACCTTCCTCATGGACTACATTGGCAGGAAGGGATGATTCCAAGGGTTTAAACCTCAGCCTGATGAGATTCAGTCCCTTTGAAAAACACATACTCCACTAAGTTATGGGACTCAAAAGGCACTGAGCTAAAGACAATACTATAATTTCACTGAATTCTCACAACAACCCTATGAGACTGATACTGTTATCATTGCTATCTTACAAGTGAAGATGCTAAGCCTTAAAGAGGTGAAACTGTGCAACATGTGTGTGCACACATGTAAAATGGCAGACTGAGATTCATTTGGGGCTATAGCCGAAGCCGAGCCTTTAGTCATTGCACCAAATGCTCAGCACCTGTAGTAATGGACAGTGCTGTCCCTCTGTGCTGCATTGATTAGGGAATCTGTGTTTTAAAGACAAGACCACTTTCTTAGAAGGCGATCTTTCCTGACTGCCAGTTCAAATACCATTTTTTTCAGAGCTGACCTGTAACTTCATGCATCCTGTCATCTCTTCAACCTCTGTATCGTTTGGCTTTAGTCTTCTAAAGTCTCAACACTTTGGCAGGTTCGTCTTTTGGCAAGACTGGAAATAACAGTAGAATGTACAAAGCCCAACAAATTGAATCAGTTAAATAAGGACAGTCTTAAAAATGAGGTCTTCTAGAAAACTATCAGACCAATCAAGTAATGATTATGCTTTCTTTCATTTAGACATGTTTTCCTTCAGCTTTTCAAACATTTAAAATAGCTGATATAAAGTCTTTGTCTAGTAAGTCTAACATGGAGGCTTCCTTGGTTTTTAGCAACTGTTTTTCTTTCCTGTGTTAGGGACAAACTTTCTTATTTATTGGTATATCTCATGCATAGTTGTCAAAATTGAGATTTTAAGTAATGTGGCAATTCTGGAATTCAGATTCTTTCCCCACTCTCCAATCAGGGGATGTTGTTGTTATTGGTGTTTGTTGTTGTTGCTATTGTTTGTTTACCCATTTTACTGAACTAATTCTCTAAACTCTTTATTATTTGGCATGTGCAACACTGAAGTCTGCTTTGTTAGGTTGGTGGTCAGCTGATGATTAGAAAGAGATTTCCTTAAATTCTTGAAACCAGCAAGTCTGCCAATCTTTGCCAAGGAGCTCTGTTTGAATGCTGACCATGCCTTCAACACTGAGTTATGCAGATAACAACTCTGTCTTAGCTTTTTGTCCCCCCTGAAAAGAGCCTCAAAGTCATCATGGTCAAGAGCTTAAAGCCTTCTTAGTTCTTTCCTCAGCATTCACACAGGCCATACATGTGGGCTACTAAGTTCTCAGGTATATGTCCACGTTCTTCAAAGTCCCATATGGAGATATTATTCCCTAGCTTTTTTAAAGCGTTTTGGTTAGACTATTATTTGTTTCAGTTCTTATGCACTCTCTCAGATAGTCATGGTATTAAGCAATTGACATTCATTGTTTTCAAGAACAAAATCTTTTCTTTCTAGATGAGCTCCAAATCAGATAAATACAGACAAGCTTAAAAATTAGGTCTTAGCCAAAACCGGTTTGGCTCATGGATACAGCATTGGCCTGTGGACTGAGAGGTCCCAGGTTTGATTCCGGTCAAGGGCATGTAACTTGGTTGTGGGCACATCCTCAGTGGGGGCGTGCAAGAGGCAGCTGATTGATGTTTCTCTCTCATTGATGTTTCTAACTCTCTATCCCTCTCTCTTCCTCTCTTTAAAAAATCAATAAAATATATATTTTTTTAAATGAGGTCTTCTAGGAACTACCAGAGAGATCAAGTAATGGCAAGTCTATCAAAATAGGGCTTTGAAAGAGTCCCAGTCCTATTCTTTTCTCTCTGGTCGATGGCAGGCTGCTAGTTTTCACTGTGACCTTCGGCTGTTAGTTTTCAAATGTTACCATGGAGCTAGAATTAAGGAGATGGATATTGGGAAAATTATACCTCCAGTGTTTATATCAACTTTTCATACTAATATTCAGCTGTCTTTCTTAAATAAATGCTCCCTGGATTGCCTCAAGTTTTTAAAAGAGTTGATTCTGACAATTTTTGTAAATGGCCTCATTGTATTTACAGGGGCAAGACTCTTCAGAGTTTCTAATTCCATCATTCTCACTGAGGTCCAACCCAGCCTCGTTTTAAATCAATGTGTCTTTGCTCTGTTTGACCCATTTAAGTTTCTGGCTGCTCTGTTTCTGTTCCTTTCCATTCCAGGTTCCTCATTCCCCACTTTCAAGCACAACATTTTTTTCCTCCCTCAGCTCTTTAAACTGTTCCCACTGTCACTGGGTTTATTTAGGGATTTTACCCTCTCTCGCCCAAATTTGTTTTTCGTTGAATTCTCACAACAACCCTATGGGACCGATACCGTTATCCAAATCGGTCCCTTACAGCATGTCTTACTCTCTTCAAATACATTCACAACCCCACAGTGAGATTGGTCATTTACAAACATAAATATGACTGTGTCTTCTATCGCTTAAACCCTTCCAAAGATCCACATCACCTCAAGGATAAAGGCCAGTCATTATCATGTCAATGCATACAAGGCCTGCTTGACTTGACCCTGAATTTCCACTCTGTCCTTGCAGCTCTTACCCTAATCATCTATAAATATGAAATTGCTTATAAATTCTGCACTCTCTTCTTAGTATGTTTGCCCCTTGTTTTCCTAGCAAATCATGCAATACGTATTTTCTGAACACTTACTATGTGTCAGGCTCTATAGAAGGCATGGGCGGAAAGAGAGTGAACCCAACAGGCAAAGCTCCTCTCCCTATGGATATCACATCAGAGCAAGAAACTTGCTATATTCAAGTAAATTATTAAACAAAATGGATAATTACAGAACGCTGAAACTGCAGTGAGGATATTACATGGGGTGAGAGTGACAGAAGAAAAGCACTTGCAATAATCACTTTGAAAAGTTCTCTCAAAAGAAAGAAATATTTGAGCCGAGACCCAAAGAATGACAAGGAGCCAAGAAGGCATGAGAGGAAAGAGACTCTCTGTACAAAAGGCCTTGAAGCCAAAATAAAACTCAGATAAAAATTAAAATAGAGAAAAACGGTCCCAGAAACCTCCACACATTCCAATGAACACACACACACGCACACACATGCGCACACTTCACTGAGGTTCCTCAAGTGAGTAACTGCTGAATGGACCAGCTGACAGATGGGAAATCCTTGCACGGAGCTATGACAAGGGGAAGTCTGTGGGAAAAGCTGGTGGTATTTAGCCGGCCCACCCCTGCTGAGTGAGTCCAAAGTTTCCCTTGGATTCCTTCCCGCCTGA
>PVJN01020141.1:0-36372 GCA_004026805.1 Lasiurus borealis | reverse complement strand
GCTGCCAACCAGATTTTTAAGCCGTCGTCATACTGCCGACACATCCAAGCACCCCTGGTCATATTTTGGGAACGCACAGCCCGGGCCGACTCCACCGTGAGGGCTCCTGTGCCGGTGTCACCACAATATGCATTGACTTAAAGGGTTTAATTTCCTTATCCCCTCCTCCCGTTTCTTCTCTCTCTCTCTCTCTCTCTCTCTTCCTCCTCTCCCTTTCCCCCTCTCCCTCTCTCCCCCTCTCTTTTCTCTCTCTCTCTTTTTCTTTTTTCTTTTTTTTCCCCCTACATAAATATTACTAGGCTTTGGAGGAAGATCTGACTTGCTTCCGACCTAATCATCAGCCGACCCCATCCTCTGTAGAGTAGGAAACAATAGTGGAGAGAGAGAGAGAGAGAGAGAGAGAGAGAGAGAGAGAGAGAGAGAGAGGCAGGCAGTCGAAGGTGGCTGAGCTGGTGGTGGTGGTGGCCGGTGGCGAGCTGAGTGCAGGAGGTGAGGTGACGGTAGTGGAGGTGGCGGGGTGGCTCTGCGCTGCTCCTCTCACCCGGGCATTGTCAGCGCGCGGGTCCCCATGGCCCTGCTGAGGGCAGCCCGCTCTCCCCAGCCAGGGGCATGCCGCGTCTTCGCTGCCCGCAGACAGCGGCCAGTGCGCCTCCCCAGTGGCTCTCCTCCTCCTCCTCCTCCTCCTCCTCCTTCTCCTTCGCTTCTCCTCCTCTTCCTCTTCCTCCCTTCCCTTCTCCGGTCTCTCCTCCTCCTCCTCCTCCTGCTCCTACTTCTCGCAGTCTCTCCCCGAGTCCGGAGCCTGGGCAGCCACCGCAGGCAGGGCTCTCCCTCCCCCCCACCCCCCACCCCGCGCTCCAACTGCTGCTGCTGCCGCCGCCGCTGCTGTCGCAGGTCTGCCCGAGGGCGCCTCCGCCACGGGGCTCCGGCTGCTGCTGACGCCGCCTCCCCCGGACCGTGGGGCCGAATCGCCTGGGCTGGGCCTCCCGAGAGCCACAGTCATCTTCAGTCCCCAGCTAAGTTGCCGCCATCTTCGTCCTGGAGAAACACTTTTTTTCGTTGGGGGGGGGAGCGCTGGCTTTTGCGTCATCTCCTCCCGCGCAGAGATCTCTCCATCCTGGCGCATTGGCACCGCTCCGGCCGGGCGGGCGGCGGAGGAGGGCGAGGACGCACGGGGCCGGGGGAGGGGGGTGGTGGTGGTGGTGGTGGTGGTGCGGCTGTGCCACCGGCCCCGCCTGGGCTGCTGAGCTCCAGGGCTTGCTCCTTCCTTTCCGGCCCCTGCCCCTCACCTTTGGGCTTTTTTTTTTTTTTCTTTCTGTTCGCACTGACAAAAGTCAGCATGCAGATGCTTGGCTGGAGATGCTAACTCATTTTTCTTCGGCGTCTCCCACTGCCTCTCTCTGCCCCTGGAAAAAAGTCCGAGGGGCAGGCAAAGCGGTGGTTTCCAGGTTTCTCCTGGGGAGAAGAGGGTCAGGGTAGGGCCCGCTTAACTAAGGGATGATAGACTTCAAAGGAAAGGTTGGAGGGGTGGGGAGTGGGGGGTAAGGAAGTAATCAGGAACAGGCGGGAGGAGAGGGGAGGTGACATCTGGTTTCTTGGTATGGACCTCGGGATCCCTAAAAAAAAAAAATACAAAACTAGAGATCAACAGCTACCAGTGAGTTAAGTGAGTTTAGAGCTTTATAGGGAACGGCTGTTGTGTGTCTCTACAACAACTATATATGCTGCTGTATATATATTACAGCGACGTTTTCCATATTCGAAAGTACAAGGTTAGAAATGTCCTCATAGAGTCAGAAAAAAGACAGCAAGACCTGGGTTATCAGGGGGCACCGCCTAGCCCTCGGCTTGGATTTCAACGTCTTGATTTCGGAGGAATCTCCCCTCGGATCTGGAGCATAAAAAAAAAAAAGCTTCCTGAACCCCATTCCCCACCGAGTTAGGCTTTGCTGTCACCCAAGACTTCCGCAGCAGCAGCAGCGGGCCATGGACTGCCTAGGTGGCAGCCGCTGAGTCCAAGCCTCTGGTGCCCCTTAGCGTTGGTTCTTGGAGTTCCAAAAACGCAGCAGATGCTCTGGGAAAGGGGTCCTCACGCTCCCACCTCAGGCAGGTGGATGCTCTGAGCAAACATTAGTCTGGCTTCATCTGGGACCCCTGCCCACTCTACCCCTCACTCCCACCGAAGCTGTGGGAGCAGGAGGCTGCGTCTGTGCCTGTGCCTGGACCCTCAGCACCGCCTTGTCCAGAGTCCTCTCTGTTGCTGATGGACAAGGAAAGCCGTTTGTTCTATCTGGCATTCGCCGGATCCCTTCCCTGCTTCCTAATGACCCTCATACTCTGTGGGGTGCACATTCACACAGGCAGTATTAGGGTGCCAGTGTTCTAAGTAAGTGTATGGAGAAACCAAAGGAATGGATCATACTGTTCATTTTCTGGAGATGCTCTGGGTGTTGGGATGCCTGAGAAATAAGAATTTTTTTAAATGTCAACTTGCAAAACATAATGGGCTGGATTCAACCAACTAGTGCTGTGCGCAGCATAATAGGGTGTATACTATATTTTACCCCAGGTAAATTCTAAGTTCCTAAAAACTATATGCAGTGAATATTAAAGCGTGGTACAGTTGACCATTGATTAATCTGTCAGGTAATGTCTTAGAAAGAACAGTTGTGTACCTATATTATTCTGACTTTTTGGATTTCATTGTGGTTTTTTTTTTAACTACATAAAAGATCTCAAAATTTACATATATGCTTTCTATGGCAAGTTCATCCTTACATTAAAGCATCTTTAAATAAGTAAAATTTGAGGTTTTGCTGAAAATTTTTTAAAAATATTTTCTGTGCTTAAGCTAAGGAGACAGTTTTTCTATTTTTTTCTCTTTTTCTTAATTCATCTTTATTGTTTAAAGTATTACAGATGTCCCCTTTTTGCCGCCCAATGAGCCACTCCACTCTGCTTCTGCTCCCTCCCCAGGCCTTTACCACCCTATTGTCTGTGTCCATGGGTTACACATATATATATTTATTAGTTCTTGGTTTAGTTTCTTCCCGCACCCCTTCTTCACTCTAAAATATCTCAGTTGGATCTATGCTTCAGTGTCTCTGGATATATTTTGTTTGTCAGTTTATTTTGTTCATTAGATTCCACATATAAGTGAGATCATATGATACTCTCTGACTGGCTCTTTTCACTTAGGATAATACTACCCAGGTCTTTCCATGCTGCCTCAAAGGGTTTTGATAGTTTAAATTATTTTGACATTGAATAAAATATTCTTTTCTCAAACAGTGATGTGCATAAAGAAATCCTTTAAAGAAAATCTATTAATATTTTGGAAAGCATTGTTTTTTCTTCTGCCCTCTTCTTGTGATTACTCTTTTCTTAAATTTAAAACTTCAACTTCTTAAGACTTAAACCAAATCAGATTTATATACAAAATAAAGTCTGCTTACAGACATAAGTGAGTATAAGGCCTGGCATTTTCCATTGTATAAATAAATACATATAGAAGATAATATCAAAAGTCTGCATTTCTATTACTTGATAGATTTTGCAGTATATAAAAATGAGCATATTCTATTTTAAATCCTGAAATTATCCTCTCTCTTTTTTGTTTTGAATCTGTTGAACCTTTGTTCTAAAGTATAGATGAAATGTAATAACCCAAAGCCTTTCTTCTCAGAAACTCAGGGAGGAGATATTTTTAATCTTAATTTTTTAAGGAATTTTTCTTTCTTATTTCTGTTACCTATCTTTCTATCTTTATCTCTGTCTAGATTGTTATTTAATATCTACATTACAGGATTTAATTTCATACGTGTTTCTCTTATCTGCCCCTTCATTCTTCTTCACCCTGTTTCTTCCTCATTTGAAGATGCTGCCTCGACAGGTTTATATTTATCTTGATCTTTCCTGTGTAAGACAGAAGCTCAGAAAAAATTCTTGGCTAGAGAAGTCCTCAGGGTATCCCCAGCTGAAATTCTCACACAGAAAGCTCCTGGGCAGCTAGAGTGAGAGTCAGAACACAAAGATGATCTTAGGACAGGTAGGATTTTAACATGAAAAGGGAAAATTCACCAGAATACTTCTCTTTGTCCAAAGGGAGAAAAGAGAGCAAAGTAACTGAGTACCTAAATAAGTGACCACTTCCCAAGTGTGCACCACCCCACCACCTCCCAGCCTGGCTTCCTTTGTATACCATGTGCCTCCAACCCAGGCCATATAAACTTTCAGCTCAAGTCAAACCTATTCCTATTCACAGTGATGAGTAAGTTCCTCTTCCAAGAATAAAAAGTGGCAGAAGTTCTGCTGAAATGAACTATCACACTTGTTCTTAAAATCTATATACTTTCTTCTCCCAAGTCCAATTTTTTACTAACATGCTTCCCTAACCCACCACTTCAGGTTTATACTCTTCTTCACATCCCATGACCACTGGTCTAGAGTTGCGCTCCCTGTTGTTCAGTGCTGTGGCTATGGGCAGATAGATTCATTATGACTCCCAATGGATGGTGTAAAGCTGAAAACCACCAGAGCTACTGATATCAAAGTAATTACAATTTCTCTTGACAGTGTTTCTCAGTATTGCCTCTATTGACATTCGGGATCGACACTTCCTTGTTGTGGATGGCTGTCCTATAATTTGTTATGAGGTTTGGCAGCCTCCCTAGCCTCAGCTCACAAGACACCAGTAACACAATGCCCTCTCCTCAGTTTTGACAACCATAACTGTCACCAAGCATTGCCAAAGGTCCCCTGGAAGCCAACTTGCTCCCAAGTAAGAACCGCCTCTTTAGAAACATCTCAAAGTAGTAGTGGTTAGCTAATTCGTGTCTGCATGGGAGTTCTGGCACCAAAAATAAAGCTACAGCCGCGACCAGTTTGGCTCAGTGGATAGAGTGTCGACCTGCGGACTGAAAGGTCCCGGGTTCGATTCCGGTCGGGGGCATGTACCTTGCTTGTGGGCACATCTCCGGTGTGGGACGTGCAGGAGGCAGCTGATCGATGTCTCTCTCATCGATGTTTCTGACTTTCTATCCCTCTCCCTTCCTCTCTGTAAAAAATCAATAAAAATATATTAAAAATAAATAAAGCTACAACTTTTTCTCTAATACAGGGTATTTATAATCTAAGAAATATTCACCGAGCATCATCACCTTATCATATATGTCATTATAGAATAATTTTTAAAGACTATAAAATTTGAAATTCCTTTAACCTCTCTTGCCTATACAAAGGTAAGGGGGCAACTGACAAGTATCATTTAAATCTGATTAATATCAGAATTTTTCTCCATAACTCAAACTAAAATATTATTGATTAACTAGATTGCTTATATTTTTAAAAAATACTTCTTGTTGATTTTTAGAGAGAGAGGAAGGGAAAGGGAGAGAGTGAAACATTTATTGGCTGCCTTCTGTATATCCCCTACTAAGGATCAACCCCAAAACTGGGGCATGTGCCCTAACCAGAATTTAACCTGCAATGGATGATTCCCAGACAAGTGATTCACACCAGCCAGGGATGCTTGTACTTTTTATGTTGACCCTCAAATATAATATATCATATATATATATGTATGTGTGTGTGTATATATAATATATAATATATTATACCATATAAAATATATATATATCTGTTCATGTATATGTAAACCTACAAGTTCTATATGTTATTGTAGAGAATTACAAAAAACAAACAAGCAATTTAAAAAGTCATAAATAATTCCAACATCCAGATATAGTCACTATTTCTCTTTTGTAGTATCTCTCTAATGTTTATGTTATATTTTAAAAACCCATTTTTTGACATTTGGGATTCATGTAAGAAGCATCATGTATCCATGTTTATTAGATAATAATGCAAGTTTTGCTTTACTAATGCTTTATTAATTTTAATCAGGCACACAAATTCTAATGGTATATCAGAATATTATATCTCTTTCTTTCTTCAGGCATGTGATTAAATCAGAAAGAGGTGCTGAAACCGGTTTGGCTCAGTGGATAGAGCATCAGCCTGCGGACTGAAAGGTCCCAGGTTCGATTCCAGTCAAGAGCATGTACCTTGGTTGCGGGCACATCCCCAGTAGGGGGCGTGCAAGAGGCAGCTGATCAATGTCTCTCTCTCATCGATGTTTCTAACTCTCTATCCCTCTCTCTTCCTCTCTGTAAAAAATCAATAAAATATATTCAAAAAAAAAAAGAAAAAGAAAGAGGACTGGCAATGGGAAAAATAGAGAAATGAACAATATATAAAATTAAAGATCCATTCCCCTCAACCAAGGGGAAGAAGCAAAACTGAGCTCTGTTATTTTTTATCTTATTAGTATGCATATCTAGTCAAAATATATCTCACAAAAATTTCAATCATGTTTAGCAAAAATCTGATATACTGCATTAAAATAATAGTGTTTTATAAGATTTTTAAAAAATACTCTCTAGAATAAACTATATTTAAGTATTTGTTTTAAAGTAATCTGAACCTTGCCTTCTTCTAATAGTTCCTATGAATCAGTATGCTTTAAAATGAGATAGATTTAAGGGTGCAGGCTCTCTGAAAGTAAATTGTCACTGACAATCAATCCCAAGTCTCTCTTTTGATTGACAATCAATCTCAAGTCTCTCTTTTGATTTTATAATGAACATGGGAAGACTGAGATGAAAGAGCCTGTCTTGGCTCTTGAAGCTTAATTAAGGGGAAGAGATAATTAGGCCAGCAACCATGATAGAATGAAAAATACTCAACAGTTAGCAATTTGGGAAACTTCAGATGAGGAGGGGGAGTTCTCATCTAATTTTGAAAGGGACTAGATAGAAAGGTACTAAGCAATGAGTAACATTAGGATGAATCCTTGAAGACAACAACCAATTTTCAAGGACTCTGATGCTTGGATGAGCCAAGGCAAGGAGGACCTATGGGTGAGTGGGCTGTGCTGGAGTGCAATCTACCATTGTGTAGTGGGCAATCTACAAAAAAAAAAAAAAAAATAGAAAGCCTGGAGCTCCACATAAATGATATCACATAGTAAGTGAAGGTTCTGCTGAAGGTGGTTGGGTTTCTTTGAGAAATTTAGACATTGGTTAAAAGTTCTATTTTCATTAACATCAGTGCTCACAAAAATCAAAATGGGACACATTTTAGAAAAAGGTGTTAAGGGTAGTAAATGTTGATTCTTGTTAGCTTATCCATTCAAATGTAAGCACAGTGGGAGGAAAAGAGCAAAGGGTTTGGCTGGGAGATGGGTTTCATTTATCAGAAAAAGGAGGTTGTGTAGTCTAGAAACGCCTATGTAGGTTTTACCTAAGAGTATGACTAACGGGCATACAGAGGTTTAATAGCACAGACACATTTCAGGAGTGAGCTGAATTGTACACAGTTGCAACTTCATTGTATTGAGGGTTATGGCAATAGGATGTGCTTTCTACAGAGAGGATCTATACATTTATCATAGCTCTGTGTTTATTATATAGGGTGTCGTTTATGCTTATATACTTCCAAGAATTCAAAGTTCTTAAGTTATTTGGTTATACTTACTTTAATGGGAATCTGTATTTTTATTCCCATTTAAACACTAATTTTTAATGCATCAGACTGTAGATAAGGTTTTTTACTGTACAAAGCCTACAGAAGAGGGTAGTTGCAAGAGGAGGACCAGGCCTGCAAGGAGGGTAATTGGAAGAGACAAGGCCTGCAGGAGAGGGCAGTTGGGCAGAATCAGGCCTGCAGGGGAGGCCATTTGGGGTGACCAGGCCTGCAGAGGAGGGCAGTTGGGGGTTATCAGGCCTGAAGGGGAGGGCAGTTAGGGGCACCAGGCTGACAAGGGAGGGTAGTTAAGGGTGACCAGGCCATAAGGGAAGGGCAGTTAAGGGTGACAGAGCCAGCTGGAGGGCAGTTGGGGCGGACCAGGCCTGCAAGGAGGACAGTTAGGGGTGCCCATGCAGCAGAGGAGAGCAGTTAGGGGCAATCTTGCTAGCAGCAGAGCTATTAGGTGTCAATCAAGGTAGCAGGAAATTGGTTAGAGGGTGATCAGGCTAACAAGCAGAAGCAGTTAGGGTAGTGGTTCTCAACCTTTCTAATAACAGATTGGAGAGGATGTAGGCTGGGTTGAGGGAGACACACACCCCCATCCACAAATTTTGTGCACCAGGCCTCTAGTTTTAAATAAAGATCATAGTGGAACACAGTGTAATAAATGCCCATGTGGCGGTCGTTAAGAATATATTTTCACATTTTTTCAGGAGTATTTTTTGTTTGTTTAGAAAGAAAAGAATATTTATACAAATAGATTCTCTGATGTGGTACAAAAGCTCCCACTCACATCATCATAGAACTATCCAAGTGCTGGAAAGAAAGTGAAGTTAATGGTTACACTGACTTTTTTGAGGAAGGCTCTGATACCAAATATACATCTTGAAGATTTTAAATACTATTACTTCCTGGCATGTGAGAATATAAAAAGGTGTTTCAAAATTAATATATGATTTTATGTGCTATTTTCAATAAGTTATAAATAGACATTTGCTATCTAATTTCATTTTCATCCTTAAATTTGGTAAGTATAAACTTAAAGAAGCCTTTCTGGGATAAGTTTCTCATTTATTAAAAGGGATGGTCTTTTTCTCATCAGGCAAAAGAAAAAATAAACAAATGGACTACATTAATCTAAAAAGATTTTACACACCAAAGGAAACCATCAACAAAATGAAAAGAAAACCTATTGAATGGGAGAATATATTCACCAATTATACATCTAATAAGGGCTTAATATTCAAAGACATTATAAAGAACTTTATAAAGAACTTATAAAACTCAACACCAAAAATACAAACAATCCAATTAAAAATGGGCAAAGGACCTAAAGAGACACTTCTCCATAGAGGACACCCAGATAGCCAACAGACATATAAAAAGATGGTCAATTTCACCAGTCATCAGAGAAATGCAAATTAAAATCACAATGAGATGCCACCTTACTCTTGTCATAACAAGTGTTTCCTAGGATATGGAGAAAAGGTAACCCTCATTCAGTCTTGATTGGAAGGCAGATTGGTCCAGCCATTGTGGAAAGTAGTATGGAGTTACTTCAAAAAGTGAAAAATGGAATTGCCTTATGACCCAACAATTTCACTTCTGGGAATTTATCCTAAGAAACCTAAAATATTAATTGGAAATAATATATGCAGCCTTATGTTTATTGCAGCCAAGATCTGGAAGCAGCACAAGTACCCATCAGTAGATGAATGGATAAAAAAACCTGTGGTACATTTACACAATGGAATACCACTTGGCCATGAAAAATAAGAATATTTTTACCCATTGCGACAGCATGGCTATATCTATGCTAAGTGAAATAAGCCAGTCAGAGAAAGACAAGTACCATATGATTTCACTCATAAATGGAATCTAATGAACAAAATAAACTAACAAGCAAAATAGATACACATCATAAAGAACAGACTGACAGCTATCAGAGTAGATCTGGGTAGGGATGGTAGAGGGATTTAACAAAAAGGAAAAAAACTCGAACAGGGTTAACAGTGTGGTGGTTGCTGGGGAGAAGTGAGTGGGAGAAGGAGGTAGAGCATAAGAGGGATAAATGGTGATGAACAGAGACTTGACTTGGGGTGGTGAACACAAAATATAGTGTACAAGTGATGTGTTATAGAATTGTGCACATGAAAGCTGTTTAATTTTGTTAACCAGTGTCATCCCAATAAAAGTAAATAAGTAAATAAAAATAGAAGGGATGGTCTTAAGACACATTACATTTGAGTTTGCCTTATATTTAGACACATACATGGTTTGTTTAATAGAATTTTAATAAAACATGAATTTTTTGTAGAACCTCAAAAGTTATGAGTCTGGATTTATGAATAGATATTAGAATGAAGCCTTCCCAAATGGGTTCCTGCAACACTTTGCAGTTGTCATAGGAACATCAGTTTCACTTTCAATTGACTTTCATGGCTCATCACTGGACTCAACAGGAAAGCACACCAGGCAGGGGATATAAATGGTGATGTATTCATTCCATGAACATTTGATTCAGCCTCTGCCCCTCCATCACTCTACAGCACTCAGAAAATCTCCAGCCAGAATATGGGTGAAGCCAGAGGGACAGATCTCAGAATGCCACACCTGGGCAGTTATTCCCAGATATTATAATGCTGGTGCTTGTTTCCATAGTACCATCCACAGATAAATCTGTAACACTAGCTACAGATGTAATTATAAATTAGTATCACACACATGCACAGAAGAGTAGGCTTGATATATTTCTTTTACGAGTTCTCAGACTTTCAAATCAACAAGGGTAGAGATCAGGTTGTCCAGGGATGGCTCTCTTCCTGGCTTGCAGATGGTAGTTTTTCACTCTGTAATCCCATGTCAAACGAAGGGAAGCAAATTCTCTAGTGTCTCTTGATATAAGAGGATTAATCTCTTTGTGAGGACCCCATTCTCATAACCTCAAATCACTCCAATTACTTGCCAACGGCCCTATCTCCTAATACCACTACAATGGTGGGTAAGGCTTCAACATATACATTTGGGGGCAATGCAATTCCATCCATAGAAACTTGTATATTTCTGTTTACATTTATAAAAAATGCTTTAAAATCCAATAAACACTGAATAGTGGTTATCTCTGAGGGGCAGGATTAAATGGCAGAATAAAAACTACTTTGAATTATTTAATTAGAATTCATGGGTAGCAAGTAATGTGATCACTTTGGCAGCACATTTTTTGAGTATCCAAAATTTTCTTTATGGAAAATAAAAAAATCAATTAGGATAGTAAAAGGAAAGACAATAATGGCATATTCCACAAAACCAGGTGTCTAAAGTCCCTAAGAAATGTTTGGGGTAGGCCAGTGGTCAGCAAACTCATTAGTCAACAGAGCCAAATATCAACAGTACAACAATTGAGATTTCTTTTAAGAGACAATTTTTTTAAACTTAAACTTCTTCTAACACCGCTTCTTCAAAATAGACTTGCCCAGGCTGTGGTATTTTGTGGAAGAACCACACTCAAGGGGCCAAAGAGCCACATGTGGCTTGCAAGCCACAGTTTGCAGACGACAGGGTGAGGCCAAACCAGTACAGATAAATATCTGTGAAGTAGGAATGGTAAGATGTGTGGGAAAGCACAACCTACAAATCCTGCAGAAACCAATGTTATTTCCAACTTCTACTTGCCCTCAAAGAAAAGATCAACTTTGAGTTTGAAAGCCTGAGAAGGCAAAGAGCCACCAACACACCTGAAGTCTTCAAAGCCTCCAAGTTGCGGGCAAGCTCAAAAAATCTAAAGACAGGGCTTCAAACACTGGCATGACAGAGCCAATCCCTGTGAGGTTCAGAAATACCTCACATCCTCTTCTTTGCAGAGGAGAGGTTTGTTCAGAGGAACAGTTGGAGAGGCAGGATCCAAATTGAGCAGAGAAGGAACACAGGGGATGAGGGTGAGAGAATTTTCTAATGACCCAAAGGAGTGATGTCCCAGAGAAGCAGGTCCAAGTAGTAGGAAGCAGGAGAATAAGGTTGAGAGCCTGACCCTGAACAGAAAGGCCCCTGAGCTCTGGGGCTGGGGCTTAGAGTAAGAGGGGAGAAAATTCAATCTGAGAGAGACCTTATTAAGAAATACCAAGGAAGTTCTACCTAACAGAGGTGAGGCTATGTTGTGTATCCTTCAGGAAAACCACGGAGGAGAAGCCTACAAGTCAGCAAGGAATTGGAGAAAGCTTCCCTAGCCCAGCCTTGTCTCATCATCTCATGCAATGGAAGACCCAAAGGGAATAGATTCTAATCCATTAAAGTCACCAGAAGAAAGACAAGGAGAAAGATAAAAATAAACCTATTAACATTTTGAAAGATAACAAAAACACACCAGAAATGTGTAGGCACAAAGTGGATGGAACTATAGTCTAATATTTTATATTCATCCAGAAGAATTTTTAAATAATCAATCTTTGAAATAACCAATCAAAACTATCAAAGTTAAAAATGGTATGGCTAAACCAAACCTATAATGTATGATTGAATTCTTTTATAAACAGGTTTTCAAAAAACCGGTCCCAATTTGTTCAAGAGTGGTTGAAAATCTTTTAATCCAAGTATTCAGTGAATAGAGTGCTAAGAAACTTCAGCTTTTGAATAACTGGTGGAGAGCAATTATTGCAAATAGACCTTGCAAGCAAAAAGACATTGAAAATTATCCTGACAAAAGCAAGGGAGGAAGTGAACAAATCAAATAGTGAGAGCTCAGATGGTGTAGAGAATTTCATTTTGAACTTCTATAAGTATGATTTGGAGTATCTTGGATTGTGAGAAGAATTTTTGATGAAGTTCCTATTTTAATTGGATAAATTTATGTTCTGACTGGTACAAAATGAAACAGAGAAGGCCTGTGATTTCTTCCAGCATATAAAGTAGGTGAAACATTAAAAAGAATCATAAATAGAATTGACTATATTAAAGTAATTTTTTCTTGTAAATTTTTTTCAAAGAAAGATGATTTGAGTGAGGATTAAAAGATAATACTCAAAAATATGTTGGTAAAATAACTACACATTTACTATTTTTTAAAGAGACAAGAAAATCCTCCATTAAGCAGAATTTGTTCAGAGCTTACTAGGTAACTAAAAGCCAAAAAAAAAAAAGTATTTTCTCAAAAATATTTGGGTTTCTAGAGAAAGTCAATCAAAGATCTCAACAAACATAAAATTATTAACATAAGCTTAAAATTTTGAGATTTCAGTAATTTTTATAACAAATTATATATATCATAAGATCATACTGAAAAACAAACTTTATTTCTGAAAAATACCAGCTGACAGAATAAAACAAGCAAATGTAGGAAAGAAATCTTATATAATATGCAAATTGTCCCCTTGACTGTGAATTTGACTAGCGGGTGGGGCCAGATGGCCAACCTCCCACTTCCTCCCCACCCCACCCCATAATCCCAGCCAACCTGATAGGCCAAAGAGAGGTTGGGTGGCCGGACCCCACCTGTGCATGAATTCATGCACCACGCCTCTAGTAGTTTCATAATATGACCAAGATTTTAATTATACTTCTTTTACTATCTTTTAATGTTGAAAGTGAAAAAATATTTTAAAGATCTGCTTTAATGTCTATAACATTGTCGTAGACTGAAGGGCTGTGTCTCCCTAAAATTCATATGTTGAAACCTAATCCCAAAAGTAATGATAAGAGATCCAAATTTTAGGAGAGTGCAGCTAAAAATGAAAAATGTGTTCAGGAGACCATCACAATTTTAAAATCTGAACTGGACAAAATAAAACCTATATCTATAAGTGACTTTTATTTGAGCTAGTAAGTAGACTCTTTACTTAGAAGAGTTTGAATTGATTTTTCTGTTCCTTGCATCTAAAGATCTGACATTCCATAGGTCATCAAAATGTGACACCCCACAATTTTTCAATATACACACCTAACTACCCCTCACACTTGCATATGGTACACAATTAATTAAAATGCAAATAGTTTATATTTGAAATGCAAGAAGCAAATTGAGCCTTCACCCAGTTGTTTTCCCTTAAGCATTATCTATCCCTTTAACACTGGTTTCAATTTACTGTCATCACCCATGCTAGCTAGCCTCACCATACACTGCCAATACTTTCCCCTACTTTACTACCTTGAAGCATAACATACAAAAGCTTCATATATTTAGTAAATATTTTGATGTTGCACTTACATTTAAATCTCTCTTCATAAGAAACCATGTTTGTGACTGCAAGTTAATTAACTCAATTGAAACAGAATGTCCTCATCTATAAAACTAGCGCTCATAATAGTACAGCATTTGCTCATAAAGTTGTGCAGACTAAATAAAATATATACAGGAACTTGTAGTAAAGTATTTAAAAGTGCCTATTCTAGGCCAGTTAGTGTATGCTCTGACCAGGGAAATGTCTCTACTAGCCATGAGACACTGGCAGATTGGTGCTTCAATGTTTCCATTTATAAAATTTGAATGATAGCAGCATTTTCACAGTTTTGCTGCTAGATTTAGACAAAAGGGAGTGCTTAGAACAGGGATTACTCCTTAACAATTGCCCAGTAATTACTTACTTTTATTATTAGAGAGTGATACTTTGAAAGTACCTATTAATTAAACAACATTACTACTATCAAGAATAAAAGATTGGATATCACTGCCAATTCTAGTCATTAGAGAATAATATGAAATAGCCTGATTTGGGCCTGTTTGGCTCAGTGGGGAGAGCAATGGCCTGCAGATTGAGAGGTGCCAAGTTTAATTCCGGTCAAAGGCACGTGCCTTGGTTGTGGGCTCAATACCTAGTGAGGGGCATGCAGGAGGCAGCTAATAGATGATTCTCTCTCATCATTGATTTTTTTCTCTCTGTCCTTCTCCCTTCCCTTTCTAAAAGCAATAAAATTATATTTAAAAAAATATTATGGATGATGTTATGACAATAAATCTGACAACTTAGATTAAATTGATTAATTCCTTGGAATATAAAACCTACCCAAACTAATACAATAAGAAATAGAAACTCTGATTAGCTTCATATTTGTTGAAGACATTTAATTCATAATGAGACAATTTTCTACAAAGAAAACTCTAGTTCTGATGGTTTCACTGTTGAATTCTACCACACATTTAAGAAAAATATATTTCAAAATAATTTTTCAGAGTAGAGGGGAGGAACTCAATGCCTCATTTTATAATTATTACCAAAACCTGATAATAATAGTACAAGTAAAACAGAGCTGCAGACCAAAATCCCTCATAAACATACAATATTAGAAAATCAAATCAAGTAATATACCCCAAGTATAATCTATTATGACAAAGTATACTTATATCTGAAATGTAAGATTCATTTAACAACTGAAAATCAATAAATGTAATTCAACATGCAAACAGAATGAAGGATAAAAAGCATAGATCTATTTCAATAAGTTAAAAAACACACACACACATTTGACAGAATTCAACACCCATTCATGATAAAAAGTCTCAGCAAATTATTACAGAAGCCAATCTCCTCAACCTGATTCAGGCTATGTATAAGATTGAAAGGTGACCCCTCAAAAAATATTTGCATTTTTAGTCCCCATAATCTGTAAATGTGACCTTATCCAAAAAATAAGACTTTGCAGATGTAATTTAAATTAATAAAAGATCAACCTGGGTTAAATTCATTATCTCACAGTTGTGATGCTGAAAATGGGTCCAAATTTCCAAGAAGCGGTATCATTATAAGAGACACAAACAAAGAAAAGAAACTATTACACACAGAAGAGAAGGAGGCAACACAACCATGGGACAGGGATTGGAGTGATGCAGCCACAGCCAGCGAATACTTGGCTGCCACCAGAAGCAGGAAGTAACAAAGAACAGAATCATTCCTTCCATTCTCCAGAAAAAGTATGACACTGCCTAAACCTTGAGTTCAGACCTGTGGCATCCTGATTGTGAGATAATTTTCTGTTGTTTCATCCACCCACTTTGTGGTGATGTATTAAGGCAGTATAGGAAACTAATACTAAACATTTATGTAGATCCTAGAACTAGCATCAGAGTTAAGAGAGAAGTTTTGAACACTTTACCTCTGAGATAAAGCACAATAAAAAGTTACCTGAAATTACTACTACTATTCAGCATTTTAACTGGAGATTGTAACCAGTGCAATAATGCAACAAAGTAAATAGCAAGAAAAATTAGAACTATTTTAACATGCATACAACATAATTATATAGGAAATTTTATATTTCATAAAAAAATTGGAAATGAAAAGTAAATTCGGTAAGCTTATAGGATTAGGATACAAGGTCATTATAAAGCACTCAATTGTATTTCTATATTCTAGCACAGGGGTTCTCAACCTTCCTAATGCCGCGACCCTTTAAGACAGCTCCTAATGTGGTGGTGACCCCCAACCATAAAATTATTTCCGTTGCTACTTCCTAACTGTAATTTTGCTACTGTTATGAACTGTAATATAAATATCTGATATGCAGGATGTATTTTCGTTGTTACAAATTGAACATAATTAAAGCATAGTGATTAATCACAAAAACAATATGTAATTATATATTGTGAAATATTTCTAATTACAAATAAATGAAATTTTGTCTTGAATCGTGGTGTAGCATGGGTAACAGTCTTCATATGACAAGAGTAAACTACATTGCTACATTTTGCTACATCTAGGAGCGGTGTGTTGGTTCCTAAGACCATGGGAAATAGGTGTTTTCTAATAGTCTTAAGCGACCCCCAAAAGGGTCGCGACCCACAGGTTGAGAACAGCTGTTCTAGCAGCAAATAATTGGTAAGTAAATATATCAGCAGTGTTTCATAGATTTTTTTTAATGTAAAAAATGTCTATACCTTTTGGTAAATTTAATCCTGAGCAGTTGATGTATGTTATATGTTTATAGACAGGAAGACTCAAAGTTATTAAGATTTCAAATGTATCTATAGATTTGATGCAATCCCAATGAAAATCCCAATGATTTAAAAAAAAAATGATAGAGCATTGGCCTGAGGACTCAAGGGTCCTGGGTTCGATTCCGGCCAAGGGCATGTACTTTGTTTGCAGGCACATTCCCAGTTGGGGACGTGCAAGAGGCAACTGATCTATGTTTCTCTCTCATCGATGTTTCTAACTCTCTATCCTTCTCCCTTCCTCTCTGTAAAAAAAAAAAAATCAATAAAATATATTTTAAAAAAATATACTGAGTATTTAATTCTAAATTTAAAAAGGAATTGAAAAGCATCTAGCATAGCCAATAATAGATGGTAAATCTATTTTAGGGGTTTACATATCTGATTTTGAATCTATAGTAAGAATCTATAGTAAGATTATAGTAAAAGCTAAAGTAATCAAAGAGAGTTTGGTATTAGGAAAAGGATTAAGCAGCAGATCTAGAGAACAGAGATTTCAACAAATAGCACTAGAACAACAAAATAGAGAATGGATAGATAGGAGGATGAATAATGTAGTGAAATGGGGAAAATGTGAATAAAACATACTTTTTAAAAAAGGCAAAAATATTCAATTGGAGCAGAAAGAAAATGTACCCACCGAATAATATGACAGAGAAGTTTGTCTTCCTGCAATAAAGTAGTAGATGGTTTTAGAAGAGTCCTCCTGTTGGATATATCCTAAAATATATATTTTATAAAGGAAAATTGCCAAAAAGTGTGCTTGGTACTTTAGTGTCATTTTCCCCCATCAGAATATTGCTAATTTAAAATCTGCAATTGGAGACTTAGTTAAGTCAAAAATGACAGCTGACAGACTGAAAAGCTGAGCAGAGCTTTAAGTCATGGCACAGGATTTAAGAGACAAAAATCAGATGCAGTATAGGAAAAGGATCTTCTTCATAAGACTTTCTAGGTTAGCCCAGATTGCATGGCTTAGTGGTTGAGAGCTGACCTATGATCAAGAGTTCACAGTTCGATTTGAGTTCACAGTTTGATTCCTGGTTGGGGTTATGGACAGCCAATCAATGTTTCTGTCTCATCATTGATGTTTCTATCTCTCTCTCTCTCTCTCTCTTCCTCTCTGAAATGAATAAAAATATATATATTTTTAAAAAGAACCCCTAGGTTAGTTCCTTTTTATTTATAGGATTTATCCCATGGTTACTGAAGACTGAAACAAATCATTGATGTCCCGCTCGAATCTGGAGCAGGGCGATCAGAGAGCCTTCCATTACCTCCAGAACTTCCACTGGGGCTGAGTCACATCTGTCTTAACCCCAACTTCTGAATCCAAAGCTGAACTATTGAATCTTGTTTTCTACCATTCAATGCTGTCTTCTACTCTTTTATCTCCTGAAGTAGCTTCAATAATTACATGAATTTAGGGATATTCTTTAATCTCTTATGGAACTCTCTTTTTTCTTTGGTGGGGGTAAAACTCTCTTAATAGAGAGTTTTATCTAACCAGGACTATTTTCTAAACTCCGAAATACAGCAAAGGTATTTCCTACAGTTTTTGCTACAGAAGAAAATAAATGTCAAAATTCTAGAAACTCTCCATATCATTCCCTACCTAGTTCAAGTGGTCTGTGCATCAGCTTAGAAACAGAAGAATTGGAGGGTGTGGACAGACATAATTCTTAATGCCAGGCCTTGCAAACTTTCCATTTGTATCAGTCACTTCTGTCTAAGGCCTGTTATTTTCCTGAAATTTCAGTGACATATTGTAACACCAACTCAAAATTCTCCACTCCTATTCCTGGTACTGTATATTCTACAAATATTTCTAGATACAGGTATCATCCGAAGTTCAGAACTGTGTTTGAAAGCCAATCCCACAACACCTAACCAGCCTTGAGGGTCTCCTGAGTGAAGGAAAGGGACTTTCATCACACATATGTAGTATTTCTCATGTTCAAACAACTCCAGTTTCTTGATAAAAGTTTTCACTTTCAAGGCTTGGTTGGGCTCCAATTTCCACATTTTCCTATTGCCACATAACTTCTTGGCCTTTCTCTAGTAAATTCACACAGGGCTCCAGGGTCTGGCTCTCCACCTGAAACACTAAATCTTAAAATGTACAATTCACAAAAGTTCCAATTAGGAACTCAGGTAAGTTTTCACAAAGCTTCAATCTATGCTCTATTCTGGTTACAAACCATAAAAAGTGAGGGTGTCTATTTGCTTTGCTCTCTCAGGTGCTTGCCTCACCTTATTATCTTTCTAAATTTTTCTGAAGAAAATGCTATTCATTGAGGGACCATACTCCATATAGAGCCCCAAAATAAACAGTAACAATCCCAACCACATATGACCCTCTCAAATTTTTACTCTCATATAATCTTCAAACATTACCCTTTCTTGCCACAGAGTGTTCTCAACTGCAAATAAAAATGGTTTCTCTCAAGCACTGTGGGTGGTTGTATAAATTTAAAGAACATTTCTAGAGACCAGTGTGGTGATATAGGTCAAAATGTACAATGAGTGCCCTAGCCCCATGGTCCGCAAACTGCGGCTCGCGAGCCATGTGCAGCTCTTTGACCCCTTGAGTGTGGCTCTTCCACAAAATACCACAGCCTGGGTGAGTCTATTTTGAAGAAGTGGCATTAGAAGAAGTTTAGTTTTAAAAATTTGGCTCTCAAAATAAATCTCAATCGTTGTACTGTTCATATTTGGCTTTGTTGACTAATGAATTTGTCAACCACTTCCCTCGCCGGTTTGGCACAACGGATAGAGCGTCGAACTGCAGACTGAAGCGTCCCAGGTTCAATTCCAGTCAAGGGCATATATGTTGTACCTCAGTTGGGGTTCAATTCTGGTAAAGGGCATGTACCTCAGTTGCAGGCTCCTCCCTGGCTGAGCCCTGGTTGGGGCACATGCAGTAGGCAACCAATCAATGTGTCTCTCTCACACTGATGTTTCTCTCTGTCTTTCCCTCTCTCTTCCACTCTCTCTAAAATCAATGGAAAATATCCTCTAGTGAGAATTAACAAACAAAAAAATGTACAATGAGTACTACATGTGATTCAAAAGTCTTTTCCATGAAATAAAGAAAATATTCCTAGATGAGGACAAAGTCATATGTAAGAATGTTCCTTGCAATTTTTAAAATAATAGGAGCAAGTAAAGAAAGATATAATCTAATTAATTATATAAAAGGAGACTGGCTCTGCCCATTATGATATGTACATATGCAACAGAATAAATTTTCATCTATTTATTGCTGTGCATTCAAGGTTTATCGTCCTTGTGATCCTGGGTAAAAAATATTTTTCATTTTAGATACCCAGGATTCAGTCTTCTTTCTATTAATATCCTGGATACTTTGGGAAGGTAATGGCTTCCTTCCTCTATGGGAACCAAAAAGGTTTAATTCTTACTTTCCCAAATGCAAAATCAAGAGGCACATATGAAGCAGTCTTGGCAAGTTAAGTGCAGTCTCATGGAATTTTGAAATTTGGGCATAAGCCTTTTGGGTAGAAATTTGCAGCAACATTTTTCTTTGTTAGTTTGTGGGGATTGTTTTATTTTGTTGTTTTTTTTTTTTTGGGGGGGGGGTGCCATAGAATATGACACTGTCCTGCACTTCCTGGTAATAATTGCTGCCAGATATTCACAATCCTTATCTCCCATTCCTGGATGTCTATATCCTCTTAAATGCATTTTTAAAATGAATGCACAGAGTAGATGATCAAAAGTCTATATTTAATTGAAAGAAAACAAACACATTTTTATTTTACTTTGTCCATTCACTTGCTGAAAACTTTTTCTGAATGAGTCCAATTTATGTTCCTAATTCTTTTTATTACAAACCAATATCTGTCCATTGAAGTGCCAGTTGTAATTTGCTCTATAAAATAGTAGTTTCATGCATTTTTTTCCTGTTGGAAGCATAAATAAAGATATTCCCATGTCTGACACACTTCCATGATATCCAAAGTTTTCTATAGCCAACTTTGCTAAGTTTGTGTATTTTTTTGCTGCAACTCCTGAAGGAACAACAGTATTCCTCCAAAGTAACTCACTACATATTTCAGTATTTTTGTAATGCACATATTTTTGCTTTATTGTGCAAAACACTTGTTTCCAATTCAGAAAAGAAACTCTACATGAAAGTTAGTGAGAATGCTATTTGATGAAAAGCTAAATCTGTTTTAATGTATATATTCTCTGAAAAGCAAATAATTCATAGTATTCCACAGTGAATTTATCACATATGTAGCAGTGAGGTTCTTTTCATTTTCCTTTCTCTCTCCCTCTACTTCAACCTATAACTTTGTGTCCATTCCTACAATGAGTGATTCCTCACTCATTAACTAAAGAAGGTGTTATAGCAGTACAAGAAAGAGGCATAAGCCTTTTGGGTAAAAATTTGCAAAAACATCTATGAACCAATTATTTAGAAACATATTGTACCAGGTCTCCACACATACCCTGGCACCTGATTTTTGCAATGTGTATAAATATATCCCAATGAGAGAGGAGAAAAATTTAAGGGTACTCTTGTCTAAGCAGAAAAAAAGCTTTGAATTAAATATTAAGTTTAATAATATAAACAATTTGTCTTTTGCCCAAATTATATGCTGAAATTTTTATCTTCTCTACATGTTCAATAACTGATCAAGACACAGGTGTGTCCTTGACAGACTGCTAAGAGAAGCTGTGCTGAAATGACAGAATACCTGATGCTCTTTTTGTAAAACATCTGCTTCAATTGCCATGTTCTGCTTTTCTTATTGGAATTTTCCAATCAAAATGCCTCACAGTTAGCTCTTACTGACAAACATATAAATGAATTAGGGTCTTATCTACACACATACATACTTGTTTAAGAGGGTTTTACTTTTGATTTAGATTCAAAAAGCTGAAACATTGCCTGTTCGTTGTCAGAACTCTTAATAGATGCCTTGATGATCAAACTCAGTTTTGAATTGTTCTTATATCATCCTATGTAATAAAGAGGGAATATGCTAATTGACTGCCATGCCCTCAAAGATGGCGACATCCAGAGCCACAAGATGGCACCCAGTCCCCTCAGCCTCCAAGCCACCCAGGGCCGACCCGAGGAGCAGGCAAGCCTCGGATGGCAGCTGCCCAGCCACCCAGGGCTGCCCGAGGCTCAGGTAACCAGGGCCAGCAGAGGCTTGCACTGCCAGCAGTGGCAGCAGCAGAGGTGTGATGGGGGTGCCGCCTTCCCCCTGATCACCAGATCGCCTCCTGCCCTGGAAGGCTCCCAGACTCTGAGAGGGGGCAGGCTGGGCTGAAGGACCCCTCTCCAGTGCATGAATTTTCATGCACCATGTCTATATAATGAAGAAGATCGATTACTGAGTCAAAAAGAACAAATGATGCACTAGAAAATAGTGAAGCATCTATAATAATAAAAGTGTAATATGCTAAGTAGACTTCGTGTCCTTCCAGACAATCTTCTGGACTAAGCCACAGCTGTGAGGGAAATCTGGTTCCTGAGTGCTGGCTGGTGGCTAGAGGGAAGCTCAGGTTCCAGGTGCCAGAGGGAAGCCAGTGTTGGCAGCCAGGGGAAGGAAGGCCTAGTCTTGCACAAATTTCATGCATCAGGCCTCTAGTTAGTAAATGACAGCCAAATCTTTTACAGCCATTGAGTAATCTAAATAACTGGGTAAGTGGAACTTAAAGCAAAGTTATAATGACAGGGTTCGTTAAAAAGCATGTTGATCAATGGGGGAAATAGGGAGACATCTGTAATACTTTAAAATAAGGATAATTTTTTTTCAAGCTTATTGATAACCACAACTACTGAAATAGAAGGCAGAATATATTAGAATCTATTATATGTAGTTGATTACTTATGTAATGGGAAATGGGGGTACATGTACATATTATGTAATGAATTAATTAAATAATTATGGAATAGAGCACTATGTGTCAATTTTACTCAGTTAGTTAATATTTGAATGTCTGTTTTAGGCAATCAACTATACTTTTCCTAGATAGCATAAGTTTAATATGATTTCATACTTAATGTCAAGAAGCTTCCATCCCAGTAATTAATACAAACACATAAATAACTAACAATAAATATGTTTATATATCCACAATATCTAAAGAGTTCTTCAAAATCAATAGGGAATAAAAAAGAATGTGATGGAAAACTAGATGGGCAAATTTAAATGATCTTAAAAGATTAACTATTAGTTACTAGTAAAGATAAAATCCATTAGCAAATAAGAAAATAAAACATTAAAAGAAAAGAGTAGAAGAAATGTGCCCTTATTAATTTGGCAGAATTTTAAGAATGAGATATATAATGGTAAAGAGGGTAGGGGTCTGAGTAAGTAGAATTCAAAAAATTTGGAAGCATTTATTGATAATATTTGTCTGTATATATAATCTGGCAATATTTGTGACTAGTAAAATTAATATTTCTTTTGAGTCAATAATTACAATCCTAAGAACTTATCAAAATAAATAATCACACAAAGGTGATTAAAATATATAAAATATATATTTTTTTATGTGCAAGGTTGTTCATTTTATTTTTATATGAAGCTGTAAAGGTCAACACTGAAGAAAATTTGGATATATTTTGGTAATGTCATAACATGACATACTGCTCAACCACTGAAAATAATGAAGCCATTACACGAACTAATTTAGAGAGCTATCCACTTCAGAAGATAAGGGGGAATGTTTACAGTTAAAGATAAAGGGAAAAGCAAACTGCAAAATAAAAATAGTAACTGCATTCATGTGAAATGTCCTTGTTCCCATTGAAACAAGAAAACACACTGTATAAAATAAAAGCATGCTTCTCTTTAACACTATCGAAGAGTAATGAATGTGAACAAATCTAAATTAAATAAATTCTGGAGAGGATAAGCCCGTCGGTGGACAGAGAGAGACAATTGCTGGTAGATGAGGGCCAGTTGCCCACAGTAGGTATGGGTAAGTAGGAAATGACTGCTAAAACTGGAGAAAGCTTTGTAGAAAAGGAGGAACCAGCCCACTTTTATTAATGTTGGGAAAATCTGGTTAGTAACTGGAAGAGCATTAAACACACACACACACACACACACACACACACACACACACACACACACAAAATGAGTATCTTCACTTGACAGTTATCCTCTACTAGAATTTTGCTAAGTTAACTGGGGAGAAGTAGAGCTAGGAAACAGAGAACACTGGAGTTAAACTTAGAATTAAACTTAACATAACTAAAGCTACTAAGAAACATTCAGTTCCAGGTAATACATGAAAGATCAAAGAGAACAGTCCCTCTATCAATGCAAGAAGTTGAAGGTTGGGAAAAGGGGCAAGAATGCTTCCTGCTATTTCATTTGAAACCAAATATAAAGAAAAAATATTTGAATGTGCAGTTGTCCAATCCCAGCTCAGTTTGACTCATGGCGTTAGCCATTTCATTGAGGCTCCTATGTTTCCAAGGGAGAAAATCAAAACAAAACAAAATGATCTATTTTAGTCTCTGCTGAACCTTTATACAAAATGTCTAGCATACTATAATGATTAGAGACATGCAAATATACAGGGAATGGAAAACATAAACTAATGAACAAAAATAGATCCAGAGACATAGAAGCATTGAACATACTCTTAAACCTCAGAGGGAAGGCAGAGGAGGGTGAATTGATATGGAAAAAAAATCAACCAAAGGACTTAAATCCATCCATATGAGCATGACCAATGGACATAGACAATAGGGAGGTGGAGGCATGTGCTGGGAGGATGATGAGGGGGGGTGGGAACAGACAGAAAAGGTCAAGTGGGGGCGGCAAAGGAAACATATATAAAACTTTCAACAATAAAAATTAAAAAAAAAAAATAGCCAACAGGGTCAGAAAAAAGAATGTCCTAGAACTTGGAATTAGGAAGCAAGAAGTGAAGAATAAGATAAAAAAAATCATTAATGACTAAGTAACTAAATGAAGTAACGAATGGAGATAAGGATCATTTATAGGAAAAAAATGGTAGGGATATATGAATAGATGGGGATTTCAGCAGACAAACAAAGGCTCAAAACTAAAACTACATAGACATTGGAGAACTAAAAAATAAAAAATATGAAATAAAGTATTTACTGGGTAACATTAACAACATAGTTGACATAAGTTGACATAGAATAAGAAATGATCAGTGAACATAAATAAAAGTAAATAAGAAATATTTAAATTAAAAAACATTACAATGAAGAAAAATAAATAAACATAAAATTAGATACCTTTAAGAAATCAAATAAACTTACCAGTTATAAAATTGGATTTTCAGAAGGAAAGGAGAGAAAGTAAAATAGAAAAAGACTTGAAAAGATATAGGGCAAAGCTTATTAAGATATAGGGTAAACTGATAAAAAAAAAATATCAACCTACAAAGTTAAGAAGTTCTGTAAACCCCAAGAAAGATAAATATATTGAAAATAACATCTTTATATATCACAGTCAAATGCTAAACTCTAAAAACGAAGACAACAATCTTAATAGCAACAGAAGAAAAGCACTTTTCACATGCATGGGAAGTACAATAAAATGGATAGCTGCCATCTCATCAGAAACAATGGAAACACAAAGTTAATGAATGACATCTTTAAACTGTTGAACTAAAATTATAGAAACATCTATTTGCAGCAAACAGCTTTAAAAGATGGAGACTAAATATTAAAGTTTTCAGGGAGTGCTGAGTTTCTTTCTGGTAATATTTCCTTTCAGCCTGAAAATTTCCCTTAGCATTTCTTAAGGTAGGGCTATGTGTAAACAAATTTTCTTTGTATTTATCTGAAAAACTCTTTATTTTATTTTCATTATTTAAAGAAAAGCTTATAAATTATATTTTATAGAATATGGACAAATTTTAACTACATGATCAGATGAATACTGACAAATGTATACAGCCCTAACCTGTTTGGCTCAGTGGATAGAGCATCGGCCTGTGGACTGAAGGATCCTATTCAGGTCAAGGGCATGTACCTTGGTTGCAGGCACATCCCAAGCAGAGAGTGTGCAGGAGGCAGTTGATCGATGTTTCCCTCTCATCAATGTTTCTAACTCTCTATCCCTCTCCCTTCTTCTCTGAAAAAAAAAATCAATAAAATATATATTTTTTAAAATGTATACACCCACATTATTCAAGGTATAGAAGATTTGTATCATTCCACAAAGTTCTTTGCATCTCTTTGAATGTAATACCAGACTAATTCTTACCCAAACAAGTTTTTATCTATATTATTATATATTAAATTTCACTGTTCTATAACTTCATAGAAGCAAAATATAAAGTATGTATTCTTTTGTTTCAAGCTTCTTTCATGTCACAAAATGTTTTTTGAGTTTCATCAATGTTTTGTAAACCAGCTTGTCACTACTTTTTATTGATAAGTACTAGAGGTCCAGTGCATGAAATTCTGGCCTGCGCCCTCTCACTGAAAGCCCTCAAGGAATGTCCAACTGCCAGCTTAGGAGCACTCCCCAGCCAGCAGTCAGACATCCTGAGCACTGCTGCAGAGGTGGAAAAGGCTCCCATCACTGCTGCTGCATTCGCCAGCTATGAGCCCGGCTTCTGGCTGAGAGGCACTTTCCCTGTGGGAGCACACTGACCACAAGGTGGCAGCTCCTGTTTTGACCACCTTTGGGCTGAAACGGGCTCTCTGACATCCACCAAGAAATCCCAAATTGTGAGAGAGCACAGGCCAGGCTAAGGGACCCCACGGATGCATGATCGGGGCCAGGGAGGGATGTGGGAGGTTGGCCAGCCAGGGAGGGACTATCAGAGGGCTCCAGGGTATGTCCAGCTCATCTCGCTCAGTCCCAACCAGCTGGAACCCAGCAGCAAGCTAATCTACCAGTCATTTCATTTCATAGTGACTGGTTGACCAGTCAATTGTCTGCCCTCTGGTGGTCAGTGCACATCATAGCGAGCAGTTAAGTGGCCTCAACAAATCATTAGCATATTACACTTTGATTGGTTGAACAGATGACCAGATGACAGGACACGGTGTATTAGGCTTTTATTATATGGGATTATTCTATTTTGTAAGCATACTAGAGGCCTGATGCATGAAATTTGTGCAAGAGTAGGCCTTCCTTCTCCCAGCTGCCAGCACCAGCTTCCCTCTGGCACCCAGGACCCAGGCTTCCCTCTGGTCGCTGGTAAGTACCTGGGACCCAGGCTCTCCTTGCAGCTGCAGCTTGGCCTGGAAGATCATCCAGAAAGACATCTGGAAGGATGTCTGATCCAATTAGCACGTTACACTTTCATTATTATAGATCATATACTCATTTGCTTGTGGAAGGACATTTAGATTATTTCCATTTTGGTACTACTGTGAATAAAATGGCATGTTCATATAAATCTTTTTGGACATTTGGACCAAAAAAGGGCTACATACTAACCTGACAAGCTCAGGGAAGGCCTGCATGGCAGTCTTGCAAACTCAAAGACTTAAAAGTAACCACAAAAGACGGTCTGAAATTAAAACTTTAACCAAAAGTAGTTTATAGTGAGTAGTTATATCCTAGGCCAGTTTCTTCCCTGACAAAGATCAATCTTTACCTTAACTAAGCCTACGGTCTTTTTGCATCTACATAATATATCATTGAAATGTCAAGGTAATTGTAATTTCCCTTTTCCGGACCCCTCAGAGTACAACCAAATGCACCTGGGCACCAGAACTGAAACCATAAATTCCTTAATTGTTATTTTACCATGTTAATAGTTGACTTTTTTATTTTCTTTTTTCCTATTTTTAGGTGAAAAAAACTAAGCTCCTACAAATTTACTAATTCCCCTGCATCAAATAGGAGGTAATAAGTCCAGGAGGACTGATTGAAAACCTACCAAGTTCCTCTGTCCCCATAAAAATTTATCTCCTCACCACACTCAAATTTTAAGCCAACTCTTGAAATAAAGTATAATTTTTAATTATAGATATATTTGAAACTGAATCTGCAAAGAGGAGAAAATGGGTGACTTTTCCCCCTAGTCTTCATACACCATTACATGCTTCTTTGCATGTCTGAGAGAAGGGGATAACTCTCATGTTTAAACTTCACTGCACCAAAGGATGCATATTAGCATTCATTTTCTAGATTGAATTGACTAGAAATATTGCTTTAACTCCACGCACCATGGCAACAAGACAGCTGAAGATTCTTATAGCTTGCCTAGTAAAGAAAAATACTTTAAAACACCCTTTGATGCTAAAATAAGGTTTGTTTTTACAGTAACACAAGAAGCAACTGATGATGAGGGATATCACCATACATTTCAGATAGAGTCACCCAGCAGGATCACTGAGGGATATATAAAAAAGTAAAGAAGGGTGGGAAGGAAGAAAGGGCTACCTCATGTGCGTAAACCTGAACACACATTTATACACACATATGCTCCCATGAACCATCCTTCATTTATATCATTACACACACTTCTTGTAGTATATTTCCTATTTGTTTGGCTGTTTCCTCCAGTTAAACTATAATTAAAAAAACACACACACATAATTTCCTGGAACACAGAAATCACTCTTTATTCATGCTTGAACCTCCATCATTCTTTTAAAGTATGTGTTGGATAAAAGAATACATTAAGATTTTTAGAAAAGAATAAAAACATAGGAAATAAAGACTAACTTAAAACAACTTCAGAATTCTTAGCATGAAAGGCATTGCAAGAATACTCTTTCTTAAATGCATTATTTGTGGCAAAACAAATTATTCAGGCTATTTTCCACTTTCTTTTAAGATAGGAGGCAAAGTCCTTTGTCAAAGGGTATTTGCTCAAAGGATTAATAACAGATTGAGTTAAACTAGATATATTTGGAAAGATAAATGTAAAGGCTTCGCCAAATAAGTTAGGTAAACTTAAAAAGCCTCATTGAAAGGATTTTATTTGTTTGTTTGTTTGTAATGGTTAGCTCTCATTTATGTATAAAACTGAGACTTGATTACATGTACGGAAAAAATGGCTAAGTTGCAGGCTCTGTATTAAAACAGTTTGCTTTGTTTCCTGTGCCTGAGAAAGTTTCCTGATAGCATAGTTTTCAGAACCTGGCACCACAAGGATAGTTCTCTGTTCTTGCCTTCTAGTCATCAAGAAACAATGGCTGCCATTTGGGGAGAGGTGTATCAGTGGTGTGCTGTCACACAGATAACACAATGTCACTAAACACAGAGTTGAGGAAAAATGCACAGTAGTACACCATGGGGTAGTGGTTATATAATAAGATATAAACAATCTTGAATAAAATAGTAGTGAAATAATTCATATGTGAGGAAACTTGGGTATTTTTTATTTTGTTTTAATATGATTTAAGTATGAGCCCACTCCAGCCCATCACTAAATATTGGCTCTGTAGCTCTGCCTCAGATCACAATGAGTCAGGGATATGTTAGCTGATTCTTTAACATGGCACCTCCTGGCCTAAGCAAGCAGGTATGCAGTCTCCCCCTCCTTAAATAACCAAGGCACAGACACACAGCAACGGGGGTTACTGAAAAAAAGTAGAGGTAGAGAAATCACATTGTACAATGTTTTCATATTTCCTCATCATTCTGCAGAAGCAGCACTTGTGTTGGGCATAGCTGGTCACATCAAGGAAGTGCACAGGACAAGATCAAATCCTAGGGATTAATCTGTGCATTAAAGAGAAATGGGACGAGACTGGTTTGGCTCAGTGGAGAGAGCATAGGCCTGCAGATTGAAAGGTCCCAGGTTCGATTCCGGTCAGGGGCATGTACCTTGCTTGCAGGCACAACTCCAGTAGGGGGCGTTTGGGAGGCAGCTGATCAATGTCTTTCTCTCATCGATGTTTCTGACTTTCTGTCCCTCTCCTTTCCTCTCTGTAAAAAATCAATAAATTATATTTTTAAAAGTAATAAATAAAAATAAAGAGAAATGGGAGCAAAGCATAAGGTCCACTATGAAATGATTGGAGCTTCCAGCTGAAGAAATAACCCTGTTTAAAAATAAGTGTTTCTGGAGCTCTTCAATTAAATCAACTCATCCATGCTGAGTCAGGTTCTGAAGCACTCCTGAAAGGAGGAGAAACAAGCCTCAATCTAGAGCATTTTGAATGGGATTTTCTTCACCCCATACTAACTTAGGAGATTCCCCAAGTAAAGCAGATTTTGCTGTTGTTTCCTTTATCAGGATACATTTTAGCTTTTCCATATCATCCAACTTTTCTGAATGGTATAAACAGATCACAGAAGTTCTTAGATCTCTTTATGAGGTAGGTAGTAGGAGTAAGACCAGCTTGTGGGGTCTAAATTCTTAAACGGAAGGACCACTTCCCAGTCAATTCTGTGCCAATGATATCCTGGTCAAAATATGGAAAGTAAAGGTGGAGGGGAGAAAATGGAGTCAGAATAGACAGACATGTCCCAAGAATTGTCCCGGAGCAGACAGAAAGAACAACTGAGAGTTGCACGGGGAGTATTTGTAGGCAAGTTAAGGGACAGCTATACTCCAGAAGAAGGTTGCGGGGGGGGGGGGGGGGGAGGGACTGCTGGACAAGACTCTCCTGATCAGGCAGCCCCCACTGCTGCTTGGGTCTCTCCTGGAGCCACCAGCTTAGACACGAAGACCACACCATCTTGTTATTGGAATCCTGAAAAATCTACAACTCCAGCACCCACCAAACAGCTGCGAATCCCAGAAGAGCAGTTCCCAATTGGCACAAACACACAGGTTCAGAGGAGCTCTACACTCCACCACGGAAAGGTCAGATTTCGCCTAGGATAAGTTGAGGTCTCTGGTCCTAGCAGAACAGAGAAATGCGCGCACTGGAGGAGCTGGAGGACCAGGGGAAATCTGCACCTAGAGAAATCCCTGGTTGTTGGGGCTGGCATGATAGGTGAATGTGGAAGGGGGTCCTCAGAGCTGCTAACAGAAAGGATCTCTAAAAAGCAACCCATTTTGATCTGACACATAAGGACAGCCTGAGAGTTTTTAAAAGTGTGCTGGGTGCTTGGACACGAGGTGGAAAGAGGGACTGCGCAGACTTGCTTGCAGCTCCAGAGTTCATACACTTGCACTTTTTCCTCTTCAGATCCTGGCTTCTGATTGCTAATCCAAATACATAGAATCATTCAGGTGGGGACACCATAGGAGACTGCAGGGAAAAGTTGTTTTTCTGGAACATCGGGATCAAAGCGAGGAGTGACCACCAGAGAACCAGCTCTTCCTAACTTTTCCCCTTCTATTGTCCTGTTTCTCTTATCCTTTTCCTACTTTAGATTTCCCCTATTCCTTCTTTTTACTTGTTAAAATTTCACCCTATTCATATATCTACTTTCCAATCCCTTGCTCCAAGTTCATACACACCTTTTTCTTCTGTCTTCACTACCCCAAAAATTGTTTATCTCTCTGTCCTTTAGTTGTTATTTGCTTGAATGTTGATTATATTGATTTTTTATGCTTTTTTGTGAGATTGTTTTGCTTATTAATTTTGTTTTGTTTTGTTTGTGTTTGTTTGTTTATTGCATCTCTTTTCCCTCACTTTGCTTGATATTAGTTGTTGTTTGTAGTTTATATTCACCTCCAGGTACTTGTTGCTGGCATTGTTGGGATTAGAAGCTGTTCTATTGGAGTTTTCTCCTCATATATATATATAGTTTGTTCCCCTTCTCTTTCTTGTTTTCTTTCTGTTCTCTCTTACTTTTTTTCCCCTTTTCCCAATTTCATTTTGGCACTCCTTTATTTCTTTTTTTCTTTTATCTCTTCTTCTTTTTCTCCTATCCCCTAATTAGACTCTTTCTGGTGGTCACCTTTATTTGTGGTTATTAATATCATGAATACATTTCAGTTCAGTGTCTTGTGCATTGTACCTGGTTGTGTTGTATTTTGTGCCTTTAAATCAACGCAGGAGAGAGAGAAACACATAACCAGACATCCGGAGAAGAGACACCATGGGAAGACAAAGAAACAGCCCACATATGAAAGAAAAGCAGGCATCACCAGAAAAGGAAGTAAACAAAATGGAGGCAAGCAACCTGACAAAGAAAGAATTCAGATAAATGGTCACAAGGTGGCTGAAAATAATGGAAGACAAATTCGACAATATGAATAAAAACCAAGAGGAAATGAAAAATAATATCACTGCTTTAAAGAACTCAATTGGAAGCATCAAGAGGAGGCTAGAAGCAGAGGACCACATCAGTGAGCTAAAAGACAAGGAAGTAAAAAATACCCAAGCAGAGAAGCTTCCAGAAAAAAATTAAAAAGCAGGAGGACAGCCTAAGGGAACTTTGGACAACAAAAACAAAACAAAATCTGTATAATAGGAATTCCAGAAGGAGAGGGAACTGGGCATGAAATAGAAAACTTGTTTGAAGAAATTATGACAGAAAACTTTCCTGATATAGGGAAAAAAAAAAAAACACACAAATTCAAGAAGCTCACAGAGTTCCAAGAAAAATGAATCCCAAAAGACCAACGCCAAGGCACATTATAATTAAATTGGCAAACACAAACAACAAAGTAAGAATCTTAAAAGCAGCCAGAGAGAGACAGAAAGTTATCTACAAAGGAACCCTATAAGACCAGAGACTGATTTTTCAACAGAAATTCATCAGGCCAAAAGGGAATGGAATGAAATATACAAAGTCATGCAAAGGAAGGGTATGAATCCAAGAAATCTGTACCCAGCAAGTCTATCAAAATTGAAGGTGAAATCAGGAGCTTCACAGACAAAAAAGGACTAAGGGAATAATATATTACCACCAAACCAGCAATGCAAGAAATTTTAAAGGGTCTGCTGTAAAAATAAAAAAGAAATAGGAAACAAAGAATGAACATAGTGGTAAAGAATAAAAATGGCAACAAATAAGTACCTATCAATAATAATTTTAAATGTAAAGGGATTAAATGTACCAATCAAAAGACATAGGGTAACCGATTGGATAAGAAAACACCACCCGTATACCTGCTGTGTACAAGGAACCAACCTCAGTATAAAAAGATGCACACAGATTGAGGGTTAAGGAAAGGAATAAGGTTTTTCAGGAGAATGGAAATAAAAAAAAAAAGCTGGGGTTCAATACCTATATCTGACAAATTGGATCTCAAAGTAAAGGACATAACAAGAGATTCGGAAGGCCACTTCATAAAACTAAAGGGAGCAATCCAAAAGAGAAGAAATAACTCTGGTAAACATATAAACACCCAATACAGGACCACCTGTACATAAAATACATAAAAAAAAAACTCCTAGAGGATATCACGGAAAAGATGGACAACAATAAAATCATAGTAGAAAACTTTAATACCCCACTATCACCATTGGACAAATCCTCTAAATAAAAAAATCAAAGAAACATCAATCCTAAATGACTCACTAGACCAGATGGAATTAATTGACATCTTCAGAATATTTCACCCCAAAGCCACAGAATATACATTCTTCTCAAGTGCACATGGGTCATTTTCAAAGACAGACCATATGTTGGGTCATAGGGAAAGTCTCTTCAAATTCAAGAAGATAGAAATCATATCAAGCATCTTCCCAATCACAGTGGCATAAAACTGGAAATAACTACAATAAAAACAATACAAATAAATCAAACACATGGAGACTAAACAACATGCTATTAAACAATGACTGAGTTACCAGAAAGATCAAGGAAGGAATAAAAAACATCATGCAAAAAATGACAATGAAAACACAACAACAAAAAATCTATGGAACACAGCAAAAGCAGTCTTGAGAGAGAATTTCATAGTTCTACAACCCTACTGCAAAAAACAAGAAATAATGCTAATAAATTACCTAACCCTACAACACAAAGAGTTAGAAAGAGAGCAAAAAGAAAGGCCTAGTATAAGCAGAAGGAAGGAAATAATAAAGATCAGAGCGGAGATAAATGACATTGAGAGCAAAAAAAAAAAAAAAATTTTTTTTTCAAAAAATCAATAAAACCAACAGCTGGTTCTTTTAAAGGAGAAACAAGATTGATGAACCTCTAGCCAGGCTCACCAAGAAGCAGAGAGAGAGGATACAAATAAACAAAATCAGAAATAAAAGAGGTGAAATAACAACAGACCTCACCAAAATGCTAAAGATTGTTAAGAAATACTATGAAAAACTCCCTTCCAACAAACTGGACAACCTGGAGGAAATTGACATAATCCTAGAAAAATATAACCTTCCAAAACTCAATCAGGAAGAATCTAAACATCTCAATAGGCCAATAAATATGAAAGAAACTGAAGCAGTCATCAAAAAGCTTCTAGCAAACAAAAGCCCGGGGCTAGAGTGCTTCACAGGGGAGTTTTACCAAACATTCAAAGAAGAATTAAAACCTATCTCCTCAGACTATTCCAAAAAATTCAAGAAGAAGGAACACTTCCAAGCTCCTTCTATGAAGCCAGCATCACCCTAATACCAAAACCAGATAAAGACAACACAATGAAAGAGAATTACATGCCAATATCCCTCATGAGCATGAATGCCAAAATCCTCAACAAAATTCTAGCAAATCAAATCCAGCAGTACATCAGAAAGATCAGACACCATGATCAAGTAGGATTTATCCCAGAGATGCAAGAATGGTACTATATTCGCAAATCAATAAATGTGATATATCACATAAACAAAGTGAGAGATAAAAATCACACACTCATATCAATTGATGCAGAAAAAGCATTTGACAAAATCCAACACCCTTTCTTGATAAAAAAAAACAAAACTCTCAACAAGGAGAAAATAGAAGGATCATACTAAAAGCTACATATGATAAACCCACATCTAACATCATACTTAATGGGAAAAAAACTGAAACCATTTCCGCTAAGAAAAGGAACAAGATGCCCACTCTCACAATTCCTGTTCGACATAGTACTGGAAGTATTTGCCATTGTGATTAGACAAGAAGAAGAAATAAAAGGCATTCTAATTGGAAAAGAAGTAAAGCTGTCCTTATTTGCAAATGACATGATATTGTACATAAAAAAACCTGAAAGACTTCATCAAAAACTAATAGATTTAATAAATGAATTCGGCAATGTAGCAGGATACAAAATTAACAACAAAAAATATAAGGCATTTCTATATGCCAATAGTGAACTTGCAGAGAGACTAAAAAAGCAACTCCATTTACCATTGCACCAATAAAATTTAGAATAAACTTAACTAAGCAGGTAAAAGACCTATGCGCATAAAACTACAGCACCCTGAAAAAAAGAGATAGAGGAAGACATAAACAGATGGAAGAACATACCATGTTCATGGATTGGGAGAATCAACCTCATTAAAATGTCCCTACTACCCAAGGCAATCTATAGATTCAATGCACTCCCCATTAAATACCAATGGCATATTTCAAAGACCTAGAAAGAATTCTCAACAAATTCATCTGGAATAAAAAAAGATCTTGAATAGCCACAGCAATCTTGAGAAAGAAGAATAAAGTAGGTGGGATCTCAATATTGTACTAGATTTCAAACTGTATTACAAAGCCACTGTTCTCAAAACAGCCTGCTATTGGCACAAGAACAGACATATAAACCAGTGAAATAGAACAGAGAATCCAGATATCAATCCAAACCACTATGCTCAATTAATATTTGACAAGGAGGCATGAACATACAATGGAGTCAAGACAGTTTCTTCAATAAATGGTGTTGGGAAAATTGGACAGATACATGCAAAAAAATGAAATTAGACAATCAACTTACATAATACACAAAAAATAAACTCAAAATGGATACAGGACTTAAACCTAAGACAGGAAACCATGAAAACACTAGAGAAATTCATAGATAGCAAAATTTCAGACATATGCCGAACGAATTTCTTCATTAACACCACTCCTAGGGCAATGGAAGCTAAAGAGAAACTAAGCAAATGGGACTACATCAAAATAAAAAGCTTTTGCACAGCAAAAGAAACCATCAACAAAACAACAAAAAGGAGCATTGTTTGCGAGAACATATTTGCAAATGTTTCCACTGATAAAGGTTTAATCTCCAACATCTACAGGCAACTTATACAATTTAATAAAAGGAAAATAAATGATCCAATAAAATAATGGGCAAAGGACCTAAATAGAATCTTTTCGAAAGAAGACAGAAGGAAGGACAAGAGACACATGAAAACATACTCAAAGTCACTAATTATCAGAGAGCTGCAAATCAAAATGAAAATTCGATACCATCTCACACTTGTCAGAATGGCAATCATCAACAAATCAAAAAACGACAAATACTGGTGAGGATGTGAAGAAACAGGAATCCTCATGCACTGCTAGTGGAAATGCAGTCTGGTGCAGCCAGTATGGAGAACAGTATGGAGTTTTCTCAAAAAAAAACTAAAAATGGAACTACCACTTGACTCAGTAATACCACTCCCAGGAATTTATCCTAAGAAACTAGAAACGCCAATCAGAAAGGATATATGCACCCCTATGTTCATAGCAGCATAATTTACAATAGCTAAGATTTAGAAACAGCCTAGGTGTCTGTCAGCCAATGACTAGATCAGAAAACTATGGTATATCTACACAATGGAATACTATGCTGTCATAAAAAATAAGGAATTCTTACCATTTGCAGCAACCTGGATGGAACTGGAGAGCATTGTGCTAAGTGAAATAAGCCAGTCAATGAAATAAAAGTACCACATGATCTCTTTCATTTGTGGATAATAAAGAATATTATAAACTGATGAACAAAAAGATAAATACAGAGGCAGTAAAGCATCAAACAGACTGTCAAATTACAGTGGGAAGGTTAGGGAGAGGTGGGTTAGATAAGAGATCAACCGAAAAACTTGTACACATGCATATGAGCATAACCAATGGATGGAAGACATGGGAGGTGAGTGTATGTATGGGAGTGGTGAGGGGGGAGGGCAATGGGAAGATATGTACACATGTAATATATTAATTTAAAAAGTGGAA
>PVJN01020140.1:0-36367 GCA_004026805.1 Lasiurus borealis | reverse complement strand
GTGGGTTGTAGGGAAAATTCAGTAAATATTTATTTAACAAATGGATAAAAGAATGAATAAAAATGTAAATTTTTTAAGTAAGATGATATACTTGTTTTAAAATGCCCTTTAAAATAAATTATAGTGGAGTCAGATTAGTATATTAAAGTAAGACTGGTCAGCACAAATAGTTCTCAGTTTATATTTCAGATCTTCTCCAGACTTGATTCTTGCTTTGTAAAACTACCATAAAGAATATCTATTTTGCCTATTATATGCTTTTAACAGTATTGAATGTAAAAGTTTCTTATATGTTTTGGAAATTAACCTATTATTGGATCTATCATGAATGTATTCCCCAATTCACTTGGTTGTTTTTTTTTCCTTTGTGTTTAATTTTTCACTTTGTAGGAAATTTCTAAGTTGGGTGAAGTCCATTGGTTTATTTTTGCTTTTGTTTCCCTGGCTAAAGGGAGCATATTTCAAATTACTCAGATTAATGTCAAATAGTTTACTGTCTATGTTTTCTTCTAGGAGTTTTGTGGATTCAGGCCTTACATTAAGTCTTCAATTTATTTTGAGTTTACCTTTTATATAATGGGAGAGTGATTCAGTTTCACTTTTTTTGCATATACATTCAATTTTCCAAAACCACTTGTTGAAGAGATTGTCATTTCCGTATTCACATTGCTTTTCTGGCCTACAATAGCAAACAAAACAGAAAATATCCATGTTAAACACCCTATGGAGGTAGATATAAAATAAACATATACAGATACATCAGTCAGTACTATGTTCTTCTATTAAAAAAAATAAAGTAATTGAGAACTGTAGACACTGATACTGTTATTTTATTTGAGACTAGAGGACCATTGCAGGAAGATTTGTGCAATAGGCCTTCTTTTCCCTGGTTGTCGGCACTGGTTTTCCTCCAACACTTGAGACCCAGGCCTTTGCTCCAGCCACAGTGGAGAAGCAACCTCAAGACTAGGCTTCTCCGCTTTGTTCACAGCGAGGCTTGGCTTCTTCACTGTGGCCACAGCAGAGAAGCCAACCTCTTCAGTCTTTAGTCATCTTTTTTTAATATATTTTTATTGCTTTCAGAGAGGAAGTGAGAGGGAGAGAGAGATAGAAACATCAATGATGAGAGAGAATCACTGACTGGCTGCCTCCTACATGCCCCCCACTGAGTCTGAAACCTGGGCATGTGACCTAACTGGGAATCGAACCTGGGACCCTTCAGTCCACAGGTTGACACTGAGCCAAACTCACTAGGGTTTCAGTCATCTTCAGTCTTCAGTCTTCAGTCTTTGCTCGGACCAAAGCCTTCAGTCTTCGCTCTGCACCTGTGCTTGTAAATTAACCCACCATCTTTGCTGGGTTAATTTGCATACTCACTCCTGACTGGCTGGTGGGCATCATAGAGGAATGGTTAATTTGCATCTTTCTCTTTTATTAGTGTACCTAATTAGCACAACAGTTCATGAGAACTTTTCCTTTGAATAGTGACCTTAGTAAATTGAAAGAGAATGCTAAGAAGGGATCTCAAATGTTGAGGGAACACTTAAGATGGAGGAAAGAGCAGCTGCCAATGCCTAAAGCAGGCACAAACTTGGAGGGTTCAAATAAGAGCAAAGTAGACTGAGTGTGGCTGAAAAACTGAGTGGTGAAGAGGACATGAGTTTGCAGAGAACTAGATCCTACAGTGGATTGTAAGAACTTAAACTGGTACAATTATTTTTTGTTTTGTTTTAAATAAAACTGTACATCTTTTAAAGACTCAGAAAGTGAAAAAACTTTGGAGGACATTTGCCTTTTGATTACATTACACTTAACTGAAAACAAAACACATGCTCAAACCAAATTACCATCCTTAAAGTTACTCCTGAACTACAATTGCCTTATTTCTACATTCAGTAAATACAAATGATTAGCATAATTTAATTACTCAAGATTGCCCCACAAATCTCACTTGATTGTTTATATTATAAACTGATACAAAAGAAAAGAGGTATATTTTATTTTAGCACCTGTTTTTCTGAAATTCAAATGTGCTATTATACAGAAATGCCTGGTTGAAAACATTTTAATTCTGTCTATAGGCAGTGACAATGCATACTCAAAATGTTTTAAATGTTGTTTCATAATTGTATATTTTAGAGATAAAGCTGAAGGAGGAGGAAATAAGTAATTCTTCTCATAAGAAAGCTATAATTATATATATTTATATTTAATCTTTGTAGATACTACTCACTAGCATCAAATTGTACCACATAGTTTGCATTTTGATATACAACTTTTACATAATGCCTGTAATAACTATGATAAATTTTAACTTGCTACTATTGTTTATTTTTGTTTTTCTGTAATAGTACTAGATCAGTATCAGTACAAATTTCTAAGAACAAAGTGTCAGGTGGAAGCCACATCTTTTTCTACTATCATAATACATTCAATCATATGAGTACAGAAAACATCGGCTTTTTATTATAAAATTGAAATCACTGAAAGAACTAATCCTCAAGAGCCATTGTTGAACAGGAAGGACATAGACCAGCGCTGACTCAAAGGAAATTAAACTGATAGGTAATGGGAAGGGGGAGATCTAGCTATCTTGACTTTTCACATTATAGTGACAAATGAAATTAAAAACATTCTCACCAAATAATTTTACTATCTTGAAATCAGAGGCAGGCAGCAAATCATCAAGAAGAAATATGCATTCTTTTCTAAAAAGTTCTGTTTCTTTCATCATTTGTCTTTATCCTATAGTAGGTCATGTATTATTAATAGTAACATGCTACAGATTTAGGAAAATTGAAAGAAATTTTGCCACTCCAACATGTTTCTCAATAGTACATATGCACAAATATAGGTTGGATTTAGGAAACTAATATTGCTTTTATTTTTTAAAAATGTGTTTTGTGGTATTTTTTTTTTTAGATTTCTGTCTAACTTTTAAATGTGTGTAATGAAATAAAGATATGTACAAAATGCTAGAATTAAGGCAAACTGGTAAGGACTCACATTTTTCCAATGAATGGATTATAGTTTCATATGTTAATAGTTGTGGACAAGTCATTTTTGTCTTTTTGAAAGATAATGACCTCATTTTTGCCCCAAACTTAAAATCTATTATCTGTTTAGTTTTCAGATTCTCAAACCCCATTTATATTAAAAAAAATAATAATATGAAAGAGAATGTAGAAATCTCACATTTTATTTCATACTACAACTGGGAATTAAAACACATATGTTAATTATAAACACACACATGTGATCCACATTATAATCCATAATTGCCTTTATTACTTATAGTGATAGTTTTCTTTTCTGGTCCATGTAACAAATTTTATTTTGCACATGCCTAGTTGAACATTATTATCTTGTGATTCACAGTTCATTTTCCTGAATTGGATGCTGATCAGCAATTTCACCAGGGCTTTGGTATAATAATCTGCTGAAAAGGCCAACCTCAGTGCTTCTTATTAGAGAATTTTCTTAGGAAAGAATGGATTTCCTATCCTCTTCGGAATTAACTAATCTCTTAGCAAGAGTAAATCTTTCTTTCATTACCTTGTAGTAAATTAGAAATTGTAGCCTAATATATAGCATCTGATTTCTAAGTTCTTAGGTATGTACTCACTTAAAATGATTACATACTAGTAAATTTTGACTTTTTCATTAATCCTGCTTCCTTCTAATTTGTTTTTCTTTGTTTCTCCCAGAGTTTTCATAACATAATTAGTGTGAAAAAATTCACTGTGAATACAGTACTTACATTTATCTATTAAGGTTAGCTACTCCCTAATGAAGTTCTCAAAAAAGATTTAAGTTTATTAAAATAAGTTAAATTGGTTATCCCTATTTTAAATTATTTGAAGGATTCAACACCTTCTTAAGCATAAGCCATTAAGAGCTATAGGGATATAAACAAATAAAAATGTGCTTTATTGTGATTAGTAATTAAGGCCAATGATGCTATAATGGACTTTCTTAGTGAATAATATTGTGTATAATTTACTTTTATAATATTTATTTACAGCATGATGTTGTGTCAAGTTACTTACTGAAAGTAATTTTGAACATACTATTTTATTGATATATAAATAATACTTATATATTGCTTTTTGCCAATATTTCTCATTAAGGAAAAAGTACAAAGTAGAATACTGCTATAACACACACACACACACACACACACACACACACACACACACACTTGAAATAACAGGAAAACACAGATCTAAAGTGTTTTGAAAAGATTTACAACTGTCATTACTGATGTATGAAACTTACTTTAGGAAATGTATAGTAAATTGGCTGAGTGGTTTTAGATTTAGAAAACCAAGCAATGAAAAATAACCCATTCATCACCCCAAAAGCAGTAAATACAATGAGAGGACTAAAGAGCCCTCTGAGTATTTGAGTCTAAAAATATTTCATCCCTGATCTTTCATGGTAGAGTTGGGAAAAAATTTCTGCAGACTCCAAGGAGCATATAACTCATAATACCCATTCTTTCTGTCACACTAAGAATAATGGGAGGCAGAACTGCTTCGTGATGGAGAAATGTTCCCCAAAAGAACAATGGACAAGTATACTCCCTTTAAAGAGCAGCATCTGACCACTATATGAGATATTCTATACCTTTAAATATTTCAGAGAGGTTTTACATCATCAAACCACTTTGAGAAAATAAAGGTAAAAAGAAGCATTCTTAATTTATTGCATTATATTAGCATAATCCTAATATTGGAATCTTACTAAGACATTATATATATAAAGCCAGCAACGGTAATGACCGGTTGCTATGAAGCCAGATCAGGGGGTAGGGCTGGTGGGCCAACCACCCATGGCCTCTCCCCCATGCCACTGGTCCCCAATCAGTGGTGGGGCTCACCAGCCAATTGTCTGCAGCCCCTCCCCCGAGCCAACCTGGCCCTTATAGGGCCCTAATTGGACAGACCAGCTGGCCAACCTCCCACCATCTCCTTCTCCTGAGAGGCCCAGCCCTGATTCACCCCAATTGGGACCAGGTTGGCCAGACCCCACCCATAAATGAATTCGTGCACTGGGCCTCTAGTAAGGAAATAAAATTATAGAGCAGGATTCTTCTTTAAAAAGGCATTCATCTTTAACTAAACTAATGGCAAAAAAATCAACATTTTAAAAAGAGAAAATGTCATGACCAAATAGAGTCTATGTGAGGAATGAAAGTTGATTAACATTTAGAAATCAATCCATATGGTTAACAAAGAAGAAATAAAATATTTCTACTGATAGAAAAAGCTTTTAATAATATTTACCATTCATTTACAGTAAAATCCTCAGCAAACTAGAAATATAAAGAGATATTTTTTAGCCTGGTATCAGGAATCCATGTGATTTTTTTGTGGTATGCACAGAATTCTTAGAGAGAGTACAAAAATAATAAATAATAAAATAAAAACTATATGTAAATTTATAGTACATTTTAATGATCAGAAGGTTTTAATTTTATAAAGCCTAATTCATCATTGTATCATTACTTCTGTTATTTACTTTTATAATGTACATATTATTTTTGGAAAATGTATTTATAAATATATAAAAATAACTTGTTTAGGTGCTAATATACATGGAATTTTAAAATTTATTTTAAATAGATTGCTAAAATTTAAGTTTTATTCATTATTGTAACGAATTGTTCACTGTGAGATCTTGTTAAATTGTCTTTTCTATTAGTTGTCTTGTACATTATTATGATTTGCTCTATTAATAATCATGCCCTCTATAATTAATGACACTTTAATTCTTTTTTGAGCTATATTAGTTTTATTTATTTTTCTTATTCTATAACAATGGCTAGTATCCTAAGTTTAATGTTGATTATAAATAGTAAGTGAGGCTTCTCACCTTGTTCTCAGTCTTATGGAGAAAACATTTAATTTTTTAATATTAACTAGAATAGTACCTATAGCTCTTTCTCAGTTGTACTTTATAGGAAGGATGTTTATAGTGTTCTCCTGGATGGTGTAATTAATATAAGTTAAAAAACATTGTGTACCTAAATAATAATTAGAACTTTAGTGAAATATAATTGGCTTTTGCAATATAAAAGATCTGTCTGTATAAAATGCAAATCATAGCACAACGATTTTGGAATAGCCACTAGTTTGTAAAATTTAATTCTGTATCAGAATTTTAGCACTATCTGGAAAACTAAAAATTTTCCTAAATTAGGGTGATTCGTGTTGGTTGCACTATTATAACTGGATTACTTAGAAATGAATATGGTATACATAATTTAGTCTTTTAGTAAGTAAAATTAATGAATTTAAGATAAAATGAAAATATTTCATATGTAAATTGTGAAATATTTTCCAACAACTATTTTGCTATATATTTAAAATATGGGGCAAAACAGGAGACCCATCAGCATGATAAAATATTGTAGTTCTATTGAAATTTCTTAAAACTCCTTAAAATGGTTATGCCATTATGGAGTCTTGCACAGACATCTCCATAACCTCTGGATTTGCTATTGCTTTTAACTTTGAACAGATAATAATATTTCTTCCAATGCTATTTATAGTTATTATTACTATTACCTAAACAAATGTCTGGTGGCATACGCATATTTGCATTTATCCTCACAATAACATTGTTTGTCTTAATTACTAAAATGCCTTTATACCAGCCTTCTTTTGTCCTGGAAATCTTAAATGTTTAAATTTGCTGTAGTAGCAATCAGTATCAATAAAACAGAAATACAGACAGATCTACAGAATTTCAGATTTCAGGAAATAGTCCATTTGATTCAAAATTAGTGCATTGGAAGCAAAGGATTGCACTCTTGTACCAGTTAGGACTTAGTTATATACCATGGGTTCAATAAACATGACTCAAAACACCTAAAATTTCTTATTCTGTTTCCAAAAAGAAAAATACTAAAGTGCAATATTACAGCATCCCTTTAGTTCGATAAATTTTCTTTGGTCTGATGCATTGCGATTTTTACCTATGTGCTTCTTTTGTGTGTTTGAGCCCATAATTTCTGTCAACTTTTAATTACTTTTGTTGGGAATGAATGAATTCAGTGATATTTGATATTGACCAATGTTTTGATATTCATTTTTTGTTGATTTATTTGGAAGAGTTATAAGCACTATAAAATGTATAAAACATCATAAACTTTATAACAACACAAACATAATTTTAATATACAGTAGGTCCTCGGGTTATGGTGTAGATCCATTCCTATGGTGTGATATAACACAATTTTCACGGTAAGTCAGAACACACCTACATAAGCTCCTATGTCACTCACATGGAGCATATACACAGCAGTAATGATGTGAAACAGTAAAAATATTTAAAAGAAAAATAACAATTCCTGACCTGTACTTGTGGCAAATAAACAATGAAAAACATAAAGAACATAGGTACATACATAGAAATGACAGAAATCATATATATATATATATATAATTTATATATATGATTTATATATATGTATAAATGGGAGATGGTGATGTAACCAGGAGATGACGTACATTGAGTCCGACGTAACCCGAGGACTGCCTGTAATAAAGAGATAGCAAAAAAGCCCCACTTTTAAATTTCCGCAAGAGATTATAGGCAGGATATTTGGCATTAATGTTTGGTTCTGAAAGTCAGGTAGTAATTTAATATACGGCTGATCAGAAATATTTTACCATTTTTATTTCATTTGATATTTTAACTAAGTTTTCCTTTATCTGTCGCTATCTTCAGAGTTTTAAAATAAATGCCACCAAGGAGTTAGGAAGAATCTTGAGTGCCTCACATGAATAACAATATAATTCTAGTTGCCAATGGTGCTTTGATTAATGTACTGGAGAGAATCACTTAGGCTTCATACTCGGGAGTTTTAGACTCCAGTATATCATAGCTCCTATTATTATGCTTCTAAGCCCTGAGTGGAAGCTTTATGTTTCTCTTGATGATTCTGTGCAGAACCAAGTGACAAAACGGTCAGAAAACATCTTCTTGCTGAACACCATATCTTACATTTTAAAAAAAGGTCAACTGTAAGATGTTAGGGTTGTGGATGCCCACAAGATAGCAACTCACCCACACCAAAAGGCATAAATGTAGGGGGTATATATCACCAATAGTTTATCAAATGAAGAACATATCTATAAAAATTAATGTTAACTGATAATTCTTAGAACAATTTCACATTATGGAAGCATCATGTTGATTAAAAAAAAACACGATTTTTTAAAATGAATATTCACTAAATCCTGATTTTTCAGTGCCAGCAAGCACAGTCAAATCCTGGTTTTTGGTCATGACATCACTGCTTTTTAACACACTAGTTCTGTAACAGTGTGTGGATAAACTGGTCTTAAAATCACTTTGGCAAATGATCGCCACGGTATTCACTTTCTAGCAAGTGTTGATAAAAAAAAATATCTGCTTACGGTGGTTATTTTTGAAATACCATCTTGAAGGAAAGTTAAAATTCTTGAGATTTTTTTATAAATAGAAACAGAGCATTATAGCAGCATTACAAAATTACATGCATACTGACTCTAAAAATCATTTTTCTCCAAAGTGACCAATGAAAATGTTCACAGCCTTAAAATATAATTTGATATTTATTTTAGCAAATTAGAATTATAAGATTTTTCACTTGCTCCTCTCTGAGTCTTAATGTGTAGGTATATTAAGAGAACTTGTAAACATTAAGAAAGCATGGCAAAGGACTTCATCAGTGATAAGAAATTCAGAAATAATTCTGCAACACCATATCTTTTTCAGTTTGGTATCATATCAAGTATCTAAATCATAAAAGACCTGTGGTCACGATGCTGTAACGGCAGAACAGCCAGAGACTGGTCACCAGGAGGCTGTGTGCACAGTGAGGCATGCACAGGTGGGCCGAGACTTGACTCTGGCTCCTGCATCCCGCCCAGCGCAGCAGGAGTCAGTCTGGGTCCCACTGGTGCAACAGGTCTGGGTCTAGTGCAGCAATACCATGCGCTGGGCCTCTAGTTTATATAATAAAAGCCTAACTAACCATTATGGCAGAAGAATAAGAACCACCAATCCCTATGATGCACACTGACCACTAGGGGGCAGAAACTCAATGCAGGAGCTGGTGGTGAGTGTGCTCCCACAGGGAGAGTGCTGCTTAGCTGGAAGCTGGGCTCAGAGCTTTCAAGCATAATGGCAGTGGTGGTAGCCTCTCCTGCTTCTTAGGAGTTGGGCATCTCCCAAAAGCTCCCAGACCACTCAAGGCACAGACTCGGCAGAGAGACCCCCTTCCCCAAGTGCATGAGTTTTGTGCACTGGGCCTCTGGAATTTCAATAATAGTTTAAATTTCAATGCAGCATATTATATTAATTTTTAAAGTTTTGAAAATATAATTAGCATGCAATATTAAATTTATGTAGGGTGTGCAACTTAGCAATTCTATATTTATATTCCTTATAATGTGATCAGCAAGATATGACTCAAAACTATCTGCTACCATACAATGGTATTATGACATATTGACTGTATGCCCTCAGCTGTACATTGTATATCCATGAATTATTTTGCAGTTCTTTGATATAACATTGTCAGTGTTAAGCAAACTCATTAGTCAACAGAGCCAAATATCAACAGTACAACAATTGAAATTTCTTTTGAGAACCAAATTTTTTAAACTGAAACTTCTTCTAATGCCACTTCTTCAAAATAGACTTGCCCAGACCATGGTATTTCATGGATGAACCACACTCAAGGGGCCAAAGAGCCGCATGTGGCCCGCGAGCCACAATTGGCTGATCACTGGCCTACTCAGATAGATATTGATAATAGTACGTAAACTTGGACATATCACTTAACTACTTCATATCCTATTTGGAAAGTGGGTTTTTAATACTATATTCCCATGAGATTATTGTGAAGTTTAAATGCATGTAAAACATTTAGAATAGTGCTTGGTTCTTACTATGAATGAAGTGAGTTTAACCATTTTTATTGTTATCTTGGAGAAGAGAGTTCCTAGATGAGAAGGTGAGTCTAAGGTTCTAAAGAGTTAGTGTGGAAGGAAGGGTATGATGGGAATAAAAGTTGTGATAGGAAATGAGTTCAATGATTAAGATTGAGGCGGTTCTGGTATAGAGTCTTAAAGATTCACAGCACAATTGAAAGGTAGTGGAGGATTCTGAATATGGGAATTTATAGTTTAAAATATCAATCTGACTTTTGTAGTCAATTGACTTTCAGAGGTAGTATGGTAGCAGTAAAATACGGTTGAGAGATGACGATGCTTGGACCAATACAGAAGCAGTAGAGATGATAGAGTGGTCAATACAATGCAGCAATAGCACTGCATATTCTTGTATATGTTTTACAGTTTTTGTCAGTCAACAGTATTTAATTAAGGTACTGCTAGGTGACAGGCACTAGCCTCTATATAAAGATATGGCAATGCACTTCTAGAGAAAAGAAGCAATAGGTACAATCTGTATGTGCCAGGCACTTAATGTAAATCTAAGAATAAAGAATAGAATTCTTGGCCTAGAGTCTGAGAAAATATGACTAGGTAATTCTAAAACCTAGTAGTTCATAACATAAAGTACAAAGGAAACATGCAGTGAGGCACCAGCATACCATGAAAAGATCCAAGAAAATTTTCCAGAGATGTTTATACATAGGATTTAACAGGACAGAATTTGCACTGTAATTATCTCTCTTCAAAATTAATAAAGATTTGATTGAATGTTGTTTATATATCTAAGCATTACTAAGAGATTTGCACTACTATTTTCAAGTTATTTGAGGGAAGGGCCAATTCTGTGCTTCTTTTTGTCCCTATCCAGTATTGTCTAGTAGAGTGCTTGCTTTATTGTATGATGAGTTGATTCAATTAACTTTGTGTGTAGTCTATATTCTCAGACATAACTCCTTATCCTTTTTTTCCCTCTGAGAAGAACCTTATCAAATTTCTCCTAGCAAATCTTTTGCTGTATCCTGGATAATGAATGCTGGCAGTTAAAAATAGCAATTTCTGACCCAAGCTCAATGCAAGCCCTGATAAGAATAACATTTAATAAGGGAATGAATCATGGGTTTCTCCTTTTACAACAGGAAATATAATTATTTGTGTTTTTTCAGATCTTCAAAGAGGATCAGATTGAATAATTAAAAGGAACTTTCATAGTTGTGTGATAAATTCATTTACTTACATAAATAAAATGCAGAATTTTAAACACACAAGACAATACAATGGAATACACTGAAAAGCTTGCATGAATTTTTGCAATCCTCATTATTTTGGATTGCTTGAACTGTCACAGAAGAATGGCTCCCTAAAGAATGTGGAGATGTTCCATAGTGCTTAGCATAGAAATAATTGGGAAGACTTAGGTACATAATCAATTCCAGAATATCAATACAAATTGTCCCATTCCTTCTAAATAATGAAATGAACTCAAAATATTTGTAAAAAAGAAATGAAATGTTTTACAAACCAGAAATTTTCCGAAGTTTAAATTTTGATTTGATTTTGCATTCTTTTAAATACAAATGTCTAAAATAATCAGAAGTATTCTTTGCCAGTAAAAAGAAAAAAAAAAGTATTTCCATAAAAATGCTGACCTCATAATATAATTTATTTCCCATTATTGTATATCTACTCTAAGCTGTATCTTCTGGTATTTACGAACATCACATGGGTTCCTGTGATCATTATAATCTTGAGGAAATTACATATGCTTTTTGATAAAATAGAAGTATCAACATCATCAGGTTCTTATGAAAATTTAACAAATCATGCAGATATAAAAAGCACTTATTACTCATCTTGGCTCATAGTACATCTATTGATTAAATAGTAAACCTATCTACTTGCTATTAGGTAAAATAGTAAAATAAATATTTAGGATACATTAGACCAGTGTTTTTTAATTAATCATGGGCATTTGATACATGTAGATAATTTCATTTTATGAAGAAAATCTGGACCCACTTCTAACCTACTGTTTCATAGTTGCTGGAGGTAGCAGTAACCCAAAATTAACAATTGCTTTCATAGATAATTTTTAACCCATTTTGCTTATTGTTAAGCCTCATGGCCATAATGGATCAGGGACAGAGAGACAGTATCTCTGATCTAAAAGGTATTTTCTGAAACTCTTATGGCCTTGCTTCTTAGCAATCACTTTCTGAAGCTGTATTTTTATGTGAAGATTGAGAGTAACATGTACACATATATTCTTATGATATTTAGTTAGTGTGGTATGGTGGAAACAAGATTCTATTTTTTAAATATATTTTTATTCACTTCAGAGATGAAGAGAGAGAGAGGGAGAGATATAAACATCCATGGGAATTATTGATCAGCTGCCTCTTGCATGACCCACACTGGGAACTGAGCCTGCAACCCAGGCATGTGCCCTGACCAGGAATCAAACTGAATCATAGGTCGGCAATCAACTACTGAGCCACATTGGCCATGCACAAGATGGATTTTAAATAGACCAACTTGGCCTTGCATTAGCAATAATTATTCTATCTTCTTGGACTTGAGTATTTTCAATAGTAAAATTTTATAATGGATGTATTTTGTGGAAATTAGATTAGATTACATATATAATGTGCTTAGAATAGTACTTGTTATAGCTGTAGTTTATAGGTATTATTCTTCTTTCTCATTCTCCTTTCCTTTTGAATCCATACCCTGTTTCTCTAGTTGTATATTGTTAGCAAACTCTTTCTTTAGTTCGCATGTACAATTATGAATAACTCATAGGTTATTATAGAAAAGTATTTAAAGATAATTTTTAAAAGCAGTAATTCACTATCAAACAAAAGTCACTATTTTAAGGTTTCTGCTATTTAGTGATATACATCTATAAATATAAAAGCCTAAGGGACCATTTTTGATTGTTTGACCAGTAGCTATGATGTGCACTGACCACCAGGGGGCATATTATAAATGCACAGGCATAGAAACATGGAACAGACTGATGAATCTCAGAGGGAAGGGGAAGGGAGGAGAGCAGGAGGAGATTAACTAAACATCTTGTATGCATACTAAAATCCTGTGCCAGGATTTGTGTACCAGTGGGGATCCTCCGCCTGGCCTGCGGGGATCAGGCCAAAACCAGCAGTCTGACATTACCTGAAGGATCCTGGATTATGAGAGGGTACAGGCCAGGCCGAGGGACCCCACTAGTGCATGAATCAGTGCAAAGAGCCTCTAGCGTATAAATCTATATATAACATTTGGGAAACAAGGTTCCATAAAAGATTTTAAAAACACTGGTCATAGTTGAAAGGCTAAATTATATTTTACATTTAAATCTGAACTTTGTGATTTTCTTTTTTCCCCCATCTTGATTCATACTTTTAAAAATCTAATATTATTATTCTTATGAGTCTTTAAACAAACAAAACATTCAAGGTTTAATATTTTAGCACTTTCAATAAGAGCTGCATCTATAAGTATGTGTTAGTTTCTTTAATATGTTTATTACATACCTCTTATTTTTGAAATTAATGTTCTGGATAAAAATCAGTTAGATTGTACAACATATTAAGCATATTTCTCCAAGGGTATAAAAAATTAAAGTTATAACTCTTAATAGCTCCTCTTAGAAAATTGCTCAGAGTGGTGTCTCATACTTAATGTACCATAGTTAATGAAAGGTCTGAGATAACTTATTTGCAAATTTGGCTTATTCTATACAGAAGGAAAACAACTCCTCTGAACCTTCAATAACCCCCAAAAGCATCAATCTAAAAAGTAAAATTATTACAATTCTAGGCTGCTAATAGGGAGCATATGGGTTTGCATTGAAAAACGAATAAAATCAAAGTTAAATTGTTCTTTTCTTATAGAATGAATGAGTAACTATTTTCCAAAAATACTTTTGCTTTTCAGATATAGTGTTGCTTTAGAAAATGGGAATAATAAAAGCAAAGCAAAAGCGTTGATTTTACTGTAAGGCCCATATCAATTATTTAGGGAACAACAATGCCTGAAAAGGAATATATGCTGATCCAAAGAGACCCATTTTTAACTCTCCTTGTTGAAGAATGTCTGATTAGTTACATATTATACATACTTTCTATACCAACTGCATGATTACAACAAATTTAGTATTCATAGCATCAGGCATTCTAAAAAAGATAAAGACTTAAAAATAGGTGCTAAGACAGAAGAAAAAAATAAGTTTCACCAATCATTCATGTGTTCTAATCTTCTGATCTGTAGGCAGCCTCTACTCACTAGACTACCCTTGCTTAGGAGACATACTTAAGTATACATTTAATGCTCTTTCAAGATGGAAAAAAAATAAGTTGATACTCTACTTTGATACCATTCTATTTTGAAATTGCTAAACATTTGGATAGATAGCTGACATAGGACCCTATCTCCTGTATTATTATATTTCAAGTTATATATCATAACTCATGTGGATTTTTAATTCTTTATAACTTTTTTTTAAATCCATACATATACTTTATTTTTGTCTTTTAGGGTTTTGATGAACTATGAAATGTGAAAGCAAGTAAATATAATTTTTTTGCAACAAACATTTGATAGAGACAAGGCTATCAATAAATATTTTTCAGCAGAATGCTAATACTACGCCAAAACTAAAAGTTTAAAATTGCATAAGTAATGCATCAGTGACAGTCTTTCCAAATTGAACATAATCTCCTTTAAAAACATTCTGTGAAATTGCATATTCACAATGGCTGATACAAAAGCTGAAAATGCAGAAACATTTCATTTGAAAATAGTAGCATTTTATTTAAGGAATACAAAGGATTATTTATAAATAAAAGCCATAAATAAAAGTACCAAAAACCTTTAGATAAAGTGTAGACACATCTATCCAGGAAGTTAGTCATGATGGCACATATTTCAGTTGGATAGTTATATTAGTACTGCATAACCCGTGGACACAGACAATAATGTGGTGAAGTCCTGGGGAGGATGTGGGCTGGAAGGGGTCAATGGCAGACAAAGGGGACATTTGTAATACTTTCAACAATAAAGATTTATTTTAAAAAAGAATAAATATGAAAGATAATGGCAACTACCAAATATTAATCCAGTAAATTAGGAAATTAATGTTTAATAATTTTAATCTCCAAATTTTTATTTTTCCTAGTAATAGAGAAACTTGTAAACTGACTGTACCTCTGCTATGCCCACAGCCAATCAGGGTGAGTATGCAAATTAACCAGTTAAGATAGCAGTTGAATTTTCATACATATTTGGGTCCCAGGAACCTCCTCTGCACCCAGGTCACTCCCAGTACTTGGGAGACAGGGGTACTCGTTTCCCAAACCTACAGCCTAGGGCGGAGGCTGTAGACTTGGAAAAGATCTGAGCCTGGGATCGGAGGGGCTGGGGGTGCCCGCTTCCCCAGCCTATAGCCAGGAGTGGAGGCTGTGGGCTTGGGAAGTGGCCGAGCATGGAATTGGAGGTAAGAGAGAAAACAATCAATGGAAACATATACTTGGGTGAGGATGAAAATAAAAATAAAGAAAGAAATGTTATATCATATGAAAGACACACCTTGAAAATGCCTAAAGAAAGTGGTCATTTTTTCATGGTGAAGGGACTGGTGTCCATGTTGATGAAAACACCTTGGTGGCTGTGGTGACTGGCAGTGGCTACAGCAGGGGGGTGTTGGGGCTGGTGCCTTTCCCTGATCAGCCTGGTTGCCTCCCACAAAGGGAGGCCAGACTCTTCCAGCAGGGAGCAGGCCTAAGCCATCAGTAGGACATCCTCTGAGGGCTCCCAGTATGTGAGAGGCAGCAGGCTGGGCTGAGGGTCCCCTCCCCAGTGCAAGAATTTCATGCACCGGCCCCTAGTTCATTTATATTTATCCTAAATTTCAATATCATAGTCCATCATAATATCATAAATGTTGGAGATCAAGTAGATGAAATATATCTTATCCATTACCAATTTTATTGCTGATTTATTTAGCATAGCATAAAATTGATAAATTAGTGTTTGAAGGTTGGTTACAAATATGACAAAACAACTACCCTATCCCAGACACCTGATGCTATTTCATTTTATCTTTCATATTTCATAATATTTAGTATATTATAATCTAAATCTCACACTATTTGGCAAGATTTTGTAAAATCTATTAATTAGTTTACATTACTTATTAGGCACTTCTACATTTGGAGGAAAAATCTACTTCATAATTTTAACTCACTGAATTCTCTTATTCACTAAAATTCTAATTTCCAAAGATCAATAATGTGACATTTTTATATGATAAGAATATGAAGATAACTTGGAATTTGGATATCATGGATTTAAACTCTTCTACAGGTACTAGTATATATATGTATATATTTATTTTCTTTTTAACAATTCACTTTTTCTTATATTATGAAGTTTCTTTTAACACAAATAATGTATTAGAAATTCATTCACTGGTGTTGAGGCGAAATTGTGTCCTTGTAACTTTTTTAAAAAATATATTTTTATTGGCCTCAGAAAGGGAGACACAGAGAAAGAGAATGAGAGAGAGAGAGAGAGAAAGAGAGAGTAACATCAATGATGAGAGAGAATCACTGATCAGCCTGAAACCCTGGCCATATGCCCTGATTGAAAATTGAACCTTGACCTCCTTATTTATAGGTTAATGCTCAACCACTGAACCATACTGCTGTGCTGAACAATTCACTTTCAGTAAGAATTGCAATCCATATAATAAGAATATTAGCCAAGGCTGGTTTGGCTCAGTGGATAGAGCGTCGACCTGTGTACTGAGGGGTCCCAGGTTCTATTCCGGTCAGGGGCATGTACCTTGGTTGCAGGCACATCTCCAGTGGGGAGTGTGCACGGTTGATCGATGTCTCTCTCTCTCTCTCATTGATGTTTCCAGCTCTCTGTCCCTCTCTCTTCCTCTCTGTAAAAAATCAATAAAATATATATTAAAAAAAATAAAAAGAATATTAGCCCTAACCGGTTTGGCTCAGTGAATAGAGCATTGGCCTGTGGACTGAAAGGTCTCCGGTTAGATTATGGTCAAGGGCATGTACCTTGGTTGCAGGCACATCCTAGAAGGAGGTGTACAGGAGGCAGCTGATCAATGTTTCTCTCTCGTCGATATTTCTAATTCTCTACCCATCTCCCTTCTTCTCTGTAAAAAAATCAATAAAAATATTTTTAAAAAGAGTATTAATGGAGAAAGTTGGTATTAAGATACAACTTTCCAGTTACAGAATAAATAAATATTGGGGAGCCCTGGCTGGTGTGGCTCAGTTGGTTGGGCATCATCCAATGCACCAAAAGATTGTGGTTCATTCCTGGTCAGAGCACATACCCAAGGTGCTGGCTGGATGCCCAGTGTGGGGTTTGTAGGAGGCAGACAACTGATGTTTCCCTTTTATTTCCTCTCTCTAAACAATCAATAAAAAATTTTTAATAATAAAATTTAAAAAGGAAAAATGCTGGAGATACACAGCATGATACTTATAGGTAACATATCTGTATGATGTATTTGAAAATTGTTAAGAGAGTAACAATTCCTTCATCACAAGGGAAACAATTATTTTCTTTGTTCTTTTGCTTTCTCTTTTTTATTGTATCCATACAAGATGATGGATGCTAAACTTATTCCAGTAATCATTTCACAATATATGTAAGTCAAACCATTATGCTGTACAACTTACACTTACACAGTGATGTAAATGAATTATATCACAATAAAACTGGGGGGGGGGTAATATTAGTGATTGATTCTGTTTTCTTGTCAATAGCTCTCTTTCAATAATATATGAGATACCGTGGGTACAATGGTGATAAAGTTATTTACCAGCTATCTATAGTTATGAAGGTAGTTTATGTTATTAGACTTTTCAAATTTCAATGAAGAGACACTACTTGATCCTGCACATAAATTATTTCACTAAAGTATTCAATTGCTTGAATAAAAAATGGATCCATTGTCTCCCTCAGCACCACTACAGTTACTTGCTAAATGAAGGTAAAAAGGTTAGACTTTCAAATTCAAAACCCATCCTTTCTTTTCTGAGAAGCAAATATGTAAATGAAGTTTACTTCTTGTTATTAACCCATGACCCAATTTAATTACTCTTGCTTTACAAATGCTCCTTGATTATTTAGTGGTTCATTAGATTAGTTAAAAAGTAACGAGAGAGAGACAATAATGAAAAGGTGAAATGAAGTTAAACACAGTTTCCACTCGAAGAAATCACCTTCATTAAAACACCTTGTTCACCTGAAAGGCTTACATGAGAATGCCATTAACTCTGATTTTTTTTGCAAATATTGCAGCTTTTATTTTGCTGTCTTTTGACATCAGAAAGGAAAGCAAACCAAAAGTAAAAAAAAATTACTAGCTTCATCTGGTATTATAAATATGAAATACTTTATTCAAATTTATATTCTCTTTTAATTGTATTTTTCACAGAGCATTAGAATTAACATTTACTTTGTTAATGAATGGAAGGAAATGTTTAATGTTAACATTTCTAATTTGTAAAGACAAATTGTAAGGAAAAAAACATCTTGCTAAAAGAATGTATAATTAATAATACATACAAAATTGGGTGGTCTTTTTCTTATATGTGAATGAATATGCATGCATGCACAATGAATTGGAAGCCATTATGTCTTCTAACTTTTTATCTTTTTCAAAAGTAGTTGTTTTTGAAACAACTAGAAAAATACAAAATACAGATAAAAGAAGGAAAATCCCTACACGCGTGCATTTCTTAGTTTATTATAAATTCTATGCAAATAAAATGTTATATGCTATTTTTGTATCAAGCTTCTCTCCTTCAGCAATTTGTGGTGAATATTTTTAAATGTTATCTGATATACAGCAAATTCATTATTTTTAAATATTTAAAACAATTTTTATTTACACAAAAATACATATTTTTATTTATTAGTAGTGACTTTGATTCTAGTTTATAGTCTTAGTGAAAACTATTTCAAAAATATGCTTGTAATTTATTCTTATATATTGTTATTTCAATTCCAGGATGCAATTCTCAGAAAAGGAATTACTAGAATGACAGAGATATAAATATTTAATTTTTCTGAGAAGTTGTCCCTCTAATTTTCTTTGAAGATGTGCAGTTTTTAACTTTTTAATTTAAACTACATAGACTTCTCAAATCTGGTTACATTTTATGTTTAATTATTACACTTCTCTCCTCAAAGGTACATGTAATGTGCATTCTGATCACCCTTTGTTAGTTTATCATTTTCTGTTTGATCATGTTTAATTTTTCTTCATTTTATTTAATTTGTGTGCTATTCTGAGCTCCGTTCTTACTGTATTTTCAGCAGTGCTTTTTCTTGCCTTATGTTGTTGGTATAATAAGACAGCTTATGATAGGAAGAGAGCAAAGGAGAGGACAGACATTATAAGCATGATCATCCAGCCAGCTTTGGCAGAAAGCTTCAGTAAAAGGCTCCACCTGGAAACCATGGTCCATTCATCCCCTGCAGATCAGTGGGGGAAGGGATGGAACAAAGCAGAGATGGGCAGATTCCCAGTGAAATGGGGGTGATGAAGGGAAAATGCTTGCCTGTGGGTCTAGCCTGGGGAACAGTGAATTGGCTACAAGTATGGATCACCGGAAGCACATGAAATCTTGGAAAAGTAAAATCCCCAGACTAAGAATTCCCTCTCTAGTCCGAGCTTGCTCTTGCTTGCTTGCTCTCACTTGCTCCTTCACCCACAATGGCCTATGGGCTTGCCTGCTCTCTCTCCACAGCCAGGGGCCTTAAGCATGCCAAGGGCCCATGGCTACGTGGACCACACCTGCAATGGATTGCAGCTGGGAACACACCTAAACTAGCCAGATGATAGCCTGGATTGCACTTTAATAGCAGAATTTTTGGTCCTGCTGAAGACAAGATTTGAATTTTTCCATGGCAACGGGGATAAAGAGGGAATCCCCTTATTTTACTTCATCTGTAAAGCTTTCCACAAAATCCCACATTCCCATGGGGGTCTCAAGAAATTCTTTTCCTCGAAAAACCCCATGAACTCCACTTCCACCGATAACAATGCTTTTCAATTGGCTTTTATTTCTGTAGTGGCTTTATTTCTCAGTCTTCTTGAACTATTTCATTCTGCTATTTGTTTTGCTTCCCTGGACATTTTCTGTGTCTCATTCATTCATTTTTATTTTGATGATTACTTCATTATGTATTCTTTTAAATTTGCAATTATATGCACTCCTACATCCTCAATGGTAATATATTTAAGGTAGTGTATTCTCTGGCATTTATCTTTTTTATTGTAAATATTATAACATAATTGATCTATCATCTATCTATCCATCCATCCGATTTCTTTTTTTGTGTGTTTTATTCTTCTTTGTATGAGTTTCTCTTTTCCTGGAATATTCAGAAGATTCATATGAAGAATAGCAAGTGATAGATTTCTAACAATTATCAACTCTCCTCATAACACTGATTGTCTTTATGTGTGACAGTCTATTTAACATTTATCTTTTGGAGAAAAACAGATGTCACTGCAGGGTATTCACAAAACAATGTTTTCCCAACATTTTTTTTAAGAAGCCTATTTTTTTTAAACAAACCTCAAAATTTATCATTCTTGTCAATGTAGTAGCTATCCTTCATGAATATTTTTATATGTTTTCAACTAATTTTTAATAAAATGGTGGTTTCCAACATATTTCTTGTGATAAAATATGTGATAATTCCTGGTAGGTTAAATTTTTTTAATTTAATATTATGTGTCATATCCAAATGTTTTATATTTGTATTCATATATATTTGAATGTATGATATATACAGATAAATATATTTATAGTATGTAGATATGTATGTATGTATGTATGTGTGTGGTATAAGGTGTGTGCAGACACATGCATACATACAATGCTTTGGGCACATATATAATGTTAATGTATTACTCTGAAGGGGGATTTTAAAAATTTTACCACATGCATATATCACATTATTTATTCACCAACTAGAGGCCCAGTGTACAAATTTGTGCAGGGGCGGGGTCCCTCAGCCTGGCCGGCTATTAAGACCAATCGGGGCTGATTGGGGGCCATCTTGCCCAGTCCTGGGGGGAGGAACCGTGAGACGTTGGCTGAGGGGTGGGACTGCAGGGAGTTGGCCAGCTGTGGGAGGTTGGCTATGGAAGTGCACTGTGGAAGTGCTGCTATGTTGAGCATCTGCCCTCTGGTGGTCTATGTGCATCATAAGGACAAGTCGACCAGTTGTTTGGTGGACCGGTCTTAAAGGTCACTTAGGCTTTTATATGTATGGATGTAAAATATTCATTTATAACGCTCCTTGAAGCCAAATTGGATTTTACTATTTTCTTTTCATTGGCAATATCTCTGTTCTTTTCCAGCTTAAATATGTTTACCTAATTATTTCATCTTAGATTTTATGATTATTCAATGTAACTTATTATGGGTTATATGTACTCTTTTTTTTTTTAAACAAACTTACTATACCAACTACAGTAAGTTGGTGCTATTTTTTTTAAATATATTTTATTGATTCTTTTTTTAGAGAGGAAGGGAGAGAGAAAGAAAGTCAGAAACATCGATGAGAGAGAGACATAGATCAGCCACCTCCTGCATACCGTGGAGATGTGTTTGCAAGCAAGGTACATGCCCCGACCAGAATTGAACCTGGGACCTTTCAGTCCACAAGCTGATGCTCTATCCACTGAGCCAAACCGGTCTCGGCCACATGTACTTTTATAGGAGACAAGAGTAATAAAATCTACCATATATGTATAAGAATGCTTTTCAACTGCTGTGTAAAGAAAAGCCATAGAAATATGGCTATACATTCAATTGTGAATAAGTTCACTATCACAAAGGAGAAGCTGATGAGAAAAGCACAGCTACTATTGAAATAATCTAGGAAAAAGCCAATGTTGGGTAATAATGAATTCAAGGTAAAGTTTGATTTTTAGGTCAAGAAAGGTGAGCAACTAGAAGAGATTTATGGATACTGACTAGAGACTGTTAGTGTTTAAATTTATTTTTAGAGCAGTGTTTATGATAAAATCCACCAAATACAAATTTCTTTTGGGAAGAGAAAATAAATTAAGTGGGTTTATAGAGAGGAAAATGTATATATGGAGAAAAATAAGATTGCACTTAAAGAAAAGATGTGTAATTTGCTACATGTATTTACTAATCTTTTTCTATGTCGACTGCTTTCAATATATGTTGAAAAAAAGCTGTGTTTTTTTTTTTAATAAAATGTTCTCCTGAATTTCTTTACTCCACCTACTTACTAAATACTCTATTTATTACTACTTACTCTATTACCTCTAAAATTCCTTCTCACAAATGCATCTCACACCTATAAAAGGTTACCAGTTTTTATAGGGAGTATTGGTGCCTAGCTTTCCTGATTCTAACCAAAACCTAAGTAGGTCAATGTCTTTATGAAGGCTCATTCCACTATCACCATGGAAACATCATTCCATCAGCGAGATAATGAGCTGATAATGAAGATAGCAATTGAATAATAGACTTAACACAAACAGTGAGTAATGCACTCAAGAGGTGATTTGCCAGAAAGAACAATGAAAACAACAAAAATACCAGGTCATTCACGTGCAGTGATGGAACAAATTGTATGTAATCTGACATCAAGGTATTATGTTTGTTCATTGTTAGCTTTGTCACTGATTTGTGATGTTCCCCGCATGATATAAAATAGAGTTTTTATTACCCCTTTAGCCTGCTGTTGAACTTTCAGGTCTTAGGAATCAAAGCAAAGATATGACATATTGTTATAACGCAAAGGATACATAGAAAAAATAATACACATTGCTAAGTGAGTCACTTAAAATAAAAGCTATTAAGGAAGTGAGGCCTAGGCACATCTTGTGCTTCATCTCTCGGAGCTGCTATTAAGTTGCTAAATCTGTTGCTAAAATCAGCACAAGGTCAAACCATACACATCCTGGAGTTCCAAACATATTAGAACAACAACTCCTGTGTGGATGCATATGGACTTTACTTTCTCCTTTTAGTTTGTGTGTTTCTCATTTGCATATTGGAATTAACCAATCCCTTTTAACTTAGCCAGGATCCTTCATTATGCATGGAAAAATTACATTTCTTTGTTAAATTTTGTCTTTATAAACCCTGCCTTTCTTTGCTCTCCCTACAACATAGCTGGGTTGCTACCTGCATTTGCATCTTGGTCTGCAACATTTTAAGATCTCCTCAACGACTTTTAATGTATTTTACAGCCTAGGATATTTATTGGTTAACATGTTTGGTGATCTTAAATCTTTTCATGTGTTGAGTCATGTAAATTTTAAGTGGCTGATACATGTTTAGGAGAAAAGCAACTACTTTATGATAACAGTAATGTTTCATGGTAGTTCTTTACTGTTTATAAGAGTATTTATATTTGATTACAGTAGCACTAGAGGCCCGATGCACAAATTCATGCGTAAGTAGGGTCCAGCCAGCCCACCCTGAGGGGAGCTAATCGGGGCCACACTGGCCAGGAGGTGGGGCCATGGGCAGTTAGCCGACTGGACCCACCTCCAATTGAGATGGGGGGTGTTGATCAGGGTCTGTGCTGGCCAGGGGAGTAGCAGTGGAGATTGAGGAGCCGATCGGAGCCCCGTTCAGGCCTGTTGGCCAACGAAGTATGTGTCATAGTTGTTCTGGTTGTTCTGTCATTCCGGTCTCTTGGCTTTTATATATATAGGTAATATTCAAGTTAATTTAGCTAAAATACTAATGGGATATGTAGCTATTCTAGTGAATAATAGGCACTAAGGTAGGCTTGGAGGTTGTTTTGTGTCAGTTATTTTCTCTTCCCAAAAGAAATTTGTATTTGGCTATTTCACCCTTAGGAATGACTTCCCATTATGATTACCAGCAATCTGCCTAGAGGTCCCAAATCTTCATTATTCTGTAACTAACTGAGGGGTAAGATCTCCAGATGAAATACAGAACAATCAGTTAAACGTGAGTTTCTAATAAACAACATTTTTTAAAAATATAAGTCCTATGCAAAGTTATTCATTTTTTTACCAAAATTCAAACTTAACTAATTCTGTATTTTATTTGCTGAACTTGGCCTCCATCTGTCCCCCTGCTGGCCTGCTTGACCCCTCCTGCCTCCCCTGCCACTAAGCTTGCCCCCAATTTTCCCCCTTCCTGCATGCTCACCCCCAACTATCCTTCCCTGTCAGCCTGTTCACTCCCAACTGTTCTCCCACCTGTCTGATCTCTTCCAACTAATCCCCTCTCCCCACTGCCCTGCTCGGTCCCAACTGTCCTCCATGCTAGCCTGCTTGACCCAACTTCCCCTCCCCATTGGCCTATTTGCCCCAAACTGCCCTTCCATGCCAGCCTGATTGCCCCTAATCACCTTTGCCTTAGCTCCACCACCATGACTTTGTCCTGAAGTATGTCTGGAAGTTCTCCCAGTCTAATTAGCATATTACCCTTTTATTAGTATAGATAAGCACTGTGTCATATTGTTACCTATAAGCAGATCTCTAGAACTTCTTTATCTTGCATGACTAAAACTATACATATTCCAATTTCATTTAACATAATATCTTCCAGGTTCATACATTTTACATATGTGACAGGATCTCCATATTAAATATTGAGTAATATTTTATTGTGCTTATATGCTACATCTTCTTAATCGATCCATCTATTGATGGACATTGAATAATGCTGGCTGCAATGAACATTAGAGTTCAGGTAACTATTTGTGATCCTGATTTTAGTTCATATATATATATATATATATATATATATATATATATACACCCAGAGGTTGTATTTTGGGGTCACATAGTAGTACTATTTTTAATTTTTCAGGAACCACCATGTTGTTTCCCCCAGTAGCTGTGCCATTTTCTATTTTCACCAAGAGTGCATGAGAGTCAGTTTTTCCACATCCTTGTTAATACTCATTAAAACAGCATTGTACTTCCATAAAAAAATAGATTTATACACCAAAGGAACATAATAGAAAAATTGCTAATATTACACAAAGGGAGATAATAGTATTTTCAACAAATGATGTTAAGAAAGCTAGACATCTACATGCAAAAGAAAAAAAAAAACATTGAAACCTTGTCTTTCACCATATACATTCTACATTTAGATTCTTTTCAGAGTTATCTTCAACTATCATTTCACAGTGCTTCCACCTTTCTACTATAAGCACAGTGGTAGAGGTCTTCTAGGATCTACGTTTGGTTACTTCACTTACTCTAAAGAGCAAGATATTTCATATCAAGATTCTGAGGGTCTCACCATGCTAAATGGAGATTGAAGGATATTCAAGAATGTCAGTATCCCTCTTGCCAAATAACAATACTAATCTTTCTAGTTTTCTTACTGGAGGTCACTGATATTAGAAAAGAGCATTCTGAGGAATATCTCCTACCTAAATCTTAGATATGAAGTGTCCAAAGATGTTTAAAAATACGTTTACTTCCAGGTTTGAAATCTATGCAAGTCAGATTAAGATATATACCTAGGTTCTTACATATGCATCTGTGGTTTTTCCCATAAAAAATCCTAGGACCAAGTCTGGGGCATTTCCTTCTATCCTTTAAATATCTGATTTTTTTTTTTTTTTTAGTATAAAGCAAATATGAGAGACACAAAGTGTTACATATTTTTGTTAATTAGTAAATGTATAAATTAATGAGCTATAATATAAAATATAAACAGAATGTTATGATAAAACTTTTGTCCAGATTAAAGTACAAAAATATGATTATTTTTCCTAGATAATACTAAACATCAGCTCATTTTCCTTACAGTAGAATTGAATTTCAATAAAAATGTATATATTAGCTATATATCACATAGAGTTTCTTAAAGGTGATGACATTTTAAATGGTTTCCCCAATTTGAAAATAATTTTAAAAAGAAAATATAAAGCTATAATTTATTTTTATACTAAATAAAGCAAGTTCAAATTTTCATACAATTTTTCTTTAAAGTGCCTCAAATATGCTTTATATTTAATTTTTTTGTCACTAGATGGCATACTATATATAAAAATAAAAAAATCATTAAATTATAATGAGAGTAAATTAGGACAGATAAATGCAAATATGTAAATTGTCAGAGAAGACCATCAAGTACAAGTAACGATAGCCAGGAAAACATTAGAATTTATTATTTAAGGCCTTATTTCAAGGTAAATTTTGTCACAACCATATAATGATAACCAGGTGAAAAGTAATATGAATTTTCATTTTTAAGCATAATTGTGGATTTAATATAAAATATCATTAAATTTGACCATAGAGAAAAATTCAGAAAAGGTTGTCATACTAAGTGAACATCAAATTAATGAAAGTAACTTGGTTTTTAAAGCAATCCCAATTTAAGAAAGAGAGAAGTATATATTTGTGGCATGTAGCACATTATTTCCATCACTTATTTACTTTTAAAATTCTGATGAAAATATATATTTTTTCATTCTAAAATTTAACCTACATTGTTTGCTGTCACTGTCATTAAAACAGAATGCGGTGAGATCTAGCATTTTGGTTATGTACTGAGGCATATATTCTCCTCTAAATACTAAGTTTTAAAACAAATTGGTTTGCTGTTGATCTCTTTCATTGTTTTAGTTGAACAATGCTCAGTGGAGACAGCTCATTTCTATTGTATGTATAGCAAGCTCACTATTTACCTCCTGGCTGGGGAGCAGCACCTGCACTGGGGCTAATTGTAACCTAGCTGGTTGTTGGCTGGAAGCTCTGCTGGGACCGATAATCTGTAGTCTAAATTCTCATTCACGTGTTATGTGGGCTTTTCCCCTCCCCCAGCATGGAAGACTAGATTTCAAGAAGAAAGACACAGAACTTGAATAGCCACATGGATCCTCCTCTGAAGCCGAAAGACACTGATGCTGCTGTGGATAATAACATTGGCTATATTATCTTCATGCTGTTCCCTCGCTACACCAATGCCTGCATTCCAGACAACACCCTCAAGCTGATGCACAGATTGCGGACTACCCCATCAAATGCACTAAGGCCTGTATACACACATGTATGCAGGCAACAGCATCCGACTTCCTCAAGGTGCTGAACCTGCTCAGCCGGATGCCAAGAAGAAAGAAATAAAGACCTTCACTGAAAAGACTTTTTCATCCCTCTAACTCTTGGGAACAGGGAGAGGAAGTGGCTGGCAACTGAAGGCTGGACACTTACTATGGGATAATCATAGCTTTTAATGGTGCACCTTTCCAGGTTCTCAAGAGATTCTCCATTTTGGTTCCATTTTGGGCACGTTTGGAAAATAATCTGAGAAAGGAGCTGTGCTTGCAAGGATAATTCTCAAGAAATCCACTGAATTCCTTCTCATCTTCCTGGCCTCACTCCCCTTCCCTTCTGTCCTTCTTCCAAACACTCTTGCTTTGCAGTATGTTACTGATAATGAGTTGCAGGGCAATGCAATCTTAACTTGTTTTCTCCTGAGAATTTGAGTGCAAAACTCCTGTATCTAAAGAAATATGGTTGGGGTCATTAATAAAGAAAAACTTTTTATCTTAAGAAAAACACAAGTCAGCTGAAATTGTTGGAGTCATTTTCACGGCATTCTACTGAACTGTCGCGGGTCCAGTTGTGCAGTTCAGATTCAAGTGGGTAGAGAAATAGATCACACATTTCAGCGAGGGAAGTGACAAAGAATTTATAATTCTCTTTAATCTGCAACATTATGCCCACTAGCCATGTTATTTGCATAACTCTCGCATGTAAAAGTATCTTTCTCTATAAGTCATGAAGATTTTCCTCATTAGCCATCATACTCAAATTTAAAATATTTCCATGTATATCAGTTGATGCAGATACAGGGATCCGTTTTTAGGTGTAGGTTCTATTTACTTCTTTTTGAAGTAAAATTAAAAATGTTGTGCTCTCCATACACCTGAATAAAATGTCAGGCATCAGGAGAGTGCTATGCACAGTTGCATTCTTTGCAGCTGCCCAGATTTCTGTCTGTGTCACACACATGGATGGCTAATGGCTTTGAGGCCACTCTTCATTTTTAAATGACTCTTTCCCTTTCAGTCCAAATGCATTACTGTTTGTTTGTTTTTAACTTATGAGACAAAGTTTATTTAGAAAGTTACAGAGGACTGTGTAGGCTCAGGAAACAAGTTCCAGAGGCTAAGAAGGGCTCTTGGAGTTTAGGGAACAAAAACGCATTGGTAATGTGCCTAGGGGGGGAAGAAGAACGGGAGGGGAAGGTTGGGGTGTGTTCCTGAGAGATTGAGCTCCCGCTGGGTCCTTTGTCTAGACTCTAGAGCAGCGGTTCTCAACCTGTGGGTCGCGACCCCTTTGGGGGTCGAAGGACACTTTCACAGGGGTCGCCTAAGACCATCAGAAAACACATATTTCCCATGGTCTTAGGAACCAACAGACCGCTCCTCGGTATAGCAAAGTGTAGCAATGTAGTTTACTGTTGTTATATGAAGACTGTTACCCATGCTACACCATGATTCAAGACAAAAATTTTCATTTATTTGTAATTAGAAATAAATATTTCACAATATATAATTACATATTATTTTGTGATTAATCACTATGCTTTAATTATGTTCAGTTTTTAACGAAAATACATCCTGCATATCAGATGTTTACATTACAATTCATAACAGCAAAATTACAGTTATGAAGTAGCAACGGAAATAATTTTATGGTTGGGTGTCACCACCAAATGAGGAACTGTCTTAAAGGGTCACGGCATTAGGAAGGTTGAGAACCACTGCTCTAGAGGGTTTTAAAGGCTGTAAGTATAGAGGAGAGCTTAGGGGAGATCTCAATAGGACATGTATCAGCTTTATGCTGATGTGCCAAAATAAGATGTATTACCCTAACTTCATCTGTCCATGGGTATGGTTGGCACAAATGGGATTAACTGGATTTCCATGTTCTATCTCCATGGGTAGGGTGATTTTAACTATTTATCCTCTGGTTGGTGAGAAGTGGCAACCATTTATTCTTAAGTGTCCTTGGTTAAGAAAGATAGGATTTTGAGATTTACTAGATGGGTATAAACTGCTTGGCCATTTAACTATGTCTCAGTTTTCTTATCCTGTTTGTTCTGGTTTACTAAACTGTCTCATTTCACCCTGAGAAATTTCCATCCCTGAACTGTTTATGGCAATGAGGCAGACTGGTCAGTCTTCAGTAACTGCTTTCTGTTCATAAGGGCGATGGTGATGGTTCCTACTTATATAAGGTATGGGAGTCTCCCCCTGACTGATCTAAAGGAAACAAGGGAATGGGATCTAAGACTAGAATAGAGATCTGTTAGTTGGTTCTTCCAAAGTAGGATGGAATCCCCAAAACATCATCATGGGGATGTGGAATGGTATCCAGAAGCAAAGATGGTAGAATGCTCCATGTTTCATTGACTTGCTTATGTAGTCATAAAAAGGAATTCAGGAGGCAGTGATGAAGACCAGCTTCACAAAGTAAAACCTATGTTATGTACATAAGCAATCAGGTATTTAAAAAGGGGTATGTCTATGAAAACAGAAGAAAACAAAGGTTAACGATCAGAGCAAATTATAAACCTGTTTCTGAGTCTGTAAGGCTGCCAATCACGAACAGTTTTAGATGTAAGGCTCAAAGTTTCTTTTGCTGGAGTGAAAGTAAGCAGTGACAGCTCATAAATTCTCCTTATCTGGAGTTTGAATGTCTCTGGTGATATAAATCCTGCATGATTTAGAGAGCATTAGTCACTAAGATTGTTTAAGTGTGAACTGTTGTGATGATTCTCAAGGTTATATAAGGTCCTTTACCTGTAAATTTGCAAGACCAAAGCTCTGAATAATTTCTTTTTTAGTTCTCATTAATTGCAAGGAAAATGATCAGATAAAAATGAAACATTTGTTTGTAGCCATATAGTTAAGAAAAATAAAAAAAATAAAATAAAAAAATTCAAGATTCAATTCAGTCTGTGGGTGACAAATACAATTTTGAAGATGATTAACTAAGTTAGAGTCTAATATCCACAACTGTGTATTATATTTTGTATTGAAATACAATTTCCCTCCTCCTAAAATCATCCTCATTTTTATCAAAGAGCCATATTAAGATGAATTTATTTGCAGCATTAAATCCAGCTTCAATTTGGCCTGATTATTTGCATAAACACAAAAAGAACATTAATTGATCATATGGGTTCTTTTCAATATATATTTTTTTCTTTTTGCTGGAATCTCATAAAGAATCTCCAGATTGAACTTTAATTAATCATTCAAGGTGAAGAAGCCAGACCATATAGCTGCTATCAGGCTTTGACAGAAATACCTACAGACTTGAGTAAATTCCTCAAGTTCTAGAAGTCAAGTAGATTAATCTTTTGAAAAATGTGAGCCAAAATTGGTTTGGGCATGTATCTTGGTTTCAGGCACATCCCAAGTAGGGGGCAGGCAGGAGGTGGCTGATTGATGTCGATGTTTCTAACTCTCTATTCCTCTCCCCTCCTTTCTGTAAAAAATCAATAAAATATATTAAAAAAGAAAGAAAGTAAAAATGTGAGTTCCATTTATGCAGTTTATATTCAAATTATTGAAATAAAATGTGAGACAAGCCCATATATATATATATATATATATATATATATATATATATATATATATATAATCCAAAAGAGTCCCTTCTTTACCTTAGGTTATATTTGAGGCTCTTGTTGGACAATACTGTTTTAATGCCTAGAAGCTCTTTTGTCAGGCTGCATGGATCCTGGTGCCCTGTCTTTAAAACTCTAAGGCAGTGATTCTCAACCTGTGGGTCACGACCCCTTTGGGGGTCAAACGACACTTTCACAGGGGTCGTCTAAGACCATCAGAAAACACAGATATTTACATTATAATTTATAACAGTAGCAAAATTACAGTTATGAAGTATGGTTGGGGTCACCACAGCATGAGGAACTGTATTAAAGGTTCGCGGCATTAGAAAGCTTGAGAACCACTGCTCTAAGGTCTTAGCAGAGGGACTCATATAACCCACAACTGATGTTTTTTTTCTCAGAGCTCACTTTACTGGATTTAAAGTCACACTGGATTTAATCTTTTACCTGAAGCCATTTATTACATTGATGATTACATTATTGTTGTTTCAAGGCTTGGGATGAGAAATATTTATTCTCATACACAGTGCTGCATCTCAACGTTGCCTTTAAATTCTACCTAAAACCTGAAGAGTTAACTTTCACTCTTCTTACAGTTTGCACTGTATGGTAAAACGCTCAAGGAAGACATTTAGCAGCTGCAGCATTCTTCCTAGAAACCTTCTAGGTCATATCCATGAGTTAAACTGAATAGCATTTCTATTTTCCAGAGCATCTCAAGAAACACAACTGGCAAATCTTATTTCATTTCCCTCTTACATTCAATAACAATATCACTATCCTTTCAGCCTTCACCAATAGTGTCCTTAAGCACTTTCTCTGCCACTCAAGTATATCATTCATAAGTGTATCATTTCTGGAACCAAATTTTGTTTGAATTATGTATTGTTGAATAACAAACCACTCCAAGGCTTAGTGGCTTAAAAGAACAGCAATTACTTATTTGCTCATGATTTTGTGAATTGATCAAGGCTCGATGGGAATAGCTTCCCTTCACATTTGTATTAGCTGAGGTGACTCGACTGAGGCTGGATAATAAGCATCCACATGGCTGGCAAGTTGGTGATGGTTAGCATAAGGAAGTTCAGCAATCTCGTTGGGGCCCCTCAATTCTCTTTCATTTGTTTACTTGTGGTTCTTCGCAACAAGGGTTCAAAAATGAAAGAAGAGAAACTTCCACTCTTCCTAAAGACTAGGCCCTAAATTGACATCATATAATGTACATCACTCTTGTATTTTTTTTTTAATATATTTTATTTACATTTTACAGAGAGAAAAGGAGAGGGATAGAGAGTTAGAAACATCGATGAGAGAGAAACATCAATAAGCTGCCTCCTGCACACCTCTTACTGGGGATGTGTCCACAACCAAGGTACATGCCCTTGACCGGAATCGAACCTGGACCCTTCAATCCACAGGCAGACACTCTATCCACTGAGCCAAACTGGTTAGGGCTCACTCTTGTATTTTACAAAGCAATCACAAACTTAGCTCAATTAGAACCAATTTGAGAAATTGATATAAAATACAAAGAAAAAATTTATTAAGCCATCATTATCATCTCACTACAGCTAGTAGTACTATTCATAAAATACACATATGTTTCTTTATAAATATTTATTTTATTTTATTTTGCGGTACTTTAAGAATTGTAGAAAGTTTCCAAAGATAACACAGATTGTTCACTATACTCTATACCCCGTTTCCTCTAATTTTAACATCCTATAGCACCATGAAACTACTATAAAAACTAACTAGCATTAATATACTAATGTCAAAAACTCTAGGATTTATTTGGATTTTACCTCTTTTTCTGTTAATTATTTTTCTAACCCAGATTCAAATCTAGGGTTTCACATTAGTTAGTTGTGATATCTTCCCAGTCTGGGATAGTTTCTTAGTCTTGCCTAGTCTCCTGTAGCCTTGAAATTCTTTAAAAGCACTGGGCAGAGTGTAGAAGGTACACAATTCATGACTGTCTCATTTTGTTTTCATGATTAGGTTAAAGATTTTTGGAAAGAGTATCACAGAGTATTCTTCTCATCACATCATATAAGATGATAAGACATTAACATGATATCACTGAGGGTATTAATCTTCATGACTTGGTGAAGGTAGTTTGCCAGATTCATATATGCTCTGTAAAAATTACTAAATTTCTTTTTCTATAATCTATTCTTTGAAAGCAAATCACTATGTGTAGTCCCTTCTCAGGTAGGACCTAGAAGGCAATTAGATTCTATCTCCTGAAAAAGGGTATATATACATACAGTTATGGGCAAAAGTAGGTTTATAGTTTTTCATATAGAAAAAAATTAGTAAATAACACAAGAGTAACTGTGTTTCATGTACTCATAACTGTAAATATACTTTTCCCCACTTATATCTATTAACATATTTCTTTTATAATGAAGATTTGGCTCATCTCCACAAATTTATTCACTTATCTAATCACTTATGTATATTACTATAGACTCATGAATATGTATATACTATTTTGGGTTACAACCCAACACAAATTATTTATTCATTGTTCAAATTGATCCAGCTTTGTTTACAGGGTGCTCTTTCAGGCTGGCTAATATTTTCTTTTAAACTACTTTATTTTTAAATTTCTGTAATAAATTTAAGAGATTTTAGAATAGATTGAAATATACAGAAAAATTGTCAATATAGTACAGAAAGTTTATATATTCCCACAGCTGTTTTCCCCTATGATTTATACCTTACATTAGCCTGGCACATTTGTCAGAATTAACTGAAGACCATAAGACCATATTTTATTCAAATTTCCTTAGTTGTTTTTTTTTTTCCTAATGTCCTTTTTCTATTACAGGATTCCATTTACTTAGCTGACTTGTCACTGTAGATACATTGAAATAATCTGCAACCACCTCCAAAAAGTGCATAATCTTGTTAACTATTCTGTAATGCAATCTGTGCTTTACTTTTCCCACTCCATGTAATCTTATGTTCCCTGCTTAATTCCAAATGTATAAAATAAACTGCAAGTCTTCTATTCTCAGAGCATTTGAAATCTTGCTCTGAAGCATATATCTCCAATTAGGGCTAAAACACTCATTAAAATTACAGATTTGGGCACTCTTATGTCTAAAAATGGTAATGCCAGAATACCTTGTGCTGGGCCTAACCAAAAATCAATCAATCAATCAATCAATCAATCCATCAAACAAATTGAGAAGATGAGAGGTTGGACACTTAATACAAAATATTTGAATGTGTCTCTTCCCCAACTCACCACTACCCTGTTTAAAAAATACAGGTTTTATACACCTGACATATTTATGTGGCTTAGGGACAATTTGCTTTCCAGTTTTGTAATCATGGAACCTGCAACCTGCAGTAAAATAAGTAAGGATTAGTGAAGCAAAGAAAGAGGTACATAATGTAAGTCGGAGCATGCAGCATGTGAAAAGACATTGAATCAGGAAAGCGTGTAACATTGGAGACATAACTAATGAATCTATCTCTTTTACATTTGCCTTTCTGCTTCAGCCTCACTCTGGCAGAGAGTTGTAATATGAGATATTATTAATAAAGATAATGCCATATTATAAATATACTTTGAAGAAGAATTTAAGAATACCTACTGCCTTTCAAAGATTAAGCCAGAAGTTTGGTAGGTATATGTGTTGTTGGTCTCAGAGAAAGAGAAGTTGGCAAGGATGTTGACAGGATAAAGAATGAAAGAAGTATAGACTGGCTAGTGTGGCTCAGTGGTTGAGTATCAACCCATGAACCAGAAGGTCATTATTGGATTCCCCATCAGGTCACATGCCTGGATTGCAGGCTCAATCCCCAGTGTGGGAGCATGCAGGAGGCAGCCAGTCAATGATTCTCATCATTAATGTTTCTATCCTACTCTCCCTTTCCATTCAATTCTCTAAAATCAGTAAAAGCATATTTTAAAAAACAAATGAGAAAAGAATAAAAATATAAGGAGGAAGAAGGGTCTATACTAAACTTACCACTTCTGTGTTAAGTAAAAACTAAATAGCAATTTACTAGTATAGTAGTAGTAGTAGTAGTAGTAGTAGCAGTAGTAACAATTAAATCAGAAATGATTGCATTTGAGAACTTACTGTGTTTTTCAATATAGGACTTCACTCTAATAAACTCTATTGACACTATTAACTATCAACATACTGAGTTGGATAATAATAGTACATACGATTTACTGTAAATTTAAGTTTAGAGAAGTTTCTATCTTTTTAAATGTTATGTATCTAAAAACTTGTGGAAATGAAAAAAAAAGGAAGTAAATATGGTTTGAACCATTCCAGTGCAATATGGTCCTTGGTGGTCTATTGCAATTTCTTTTAATTCCTCTGCTTAATTTTTTCTGATGATGGATTTGAGGTCTCTGGGTTCTCTCCCTTCATTTCCCTTAATTCCTTTCCAATCAAGCTCTTTATTGCCAGTAAATCTAATTTTCTCAGTGCCACCAATAATATATAGTTTCCTAAATTTAGTCATCTATATGCATCCTGGATTTATTTGATTTATCAGATGCAAGTGACAAAGCTCTTTTCGATTTTCTATACTGTTTTTCCACTGGACTTTCAGGACTGAACACTCTCTTAGATTTTCTCCTACTTCACTGGAGTTGCTCCTTGGTCTCTGTTGCCTCTCTTCCTTTTGACTTTTAAAATTTAACAGACCAATACTTGCATTGTAGGGGAAATACCATAATCAAGAAGGTGGTTCTCTCAGGGCCAAGGTTATCCATTGCGCTCTGATGAGCTGACCCCTGTGATTTCCCCAAATGTGGGAAACTCAACCACGTAATTTGTGATAGCATAGAACTGTGTCTGTGCTCTCCCCTGGCAAAAAAAAAAAAAAAAAAAAGAGCAGGCCTAAGATAGATATAGTCCTTGATGATCTGATGATCTCATCCATCTTTATGGCTGAAATACCACCTGTACACTGACAACTCTCAAATTTATATCTCTAATTAATATCTTTAAATAAATTTCCATATGTAAATTCATATACTTTACATTTATCATCATCTTGTTTACTCTTATAAATTTTTAAGTGTATTTTTATTATTTTAAAATAAGAAGAGAGAGGTAGAGAGAGATAGAAACATCAATGATAAAAGAATCATTGATAGACTGTCTCCTGCCCCCTACTGAGGATCCAGCTCACAAATAAGGCATTATAATTTTTAAATTTAACATGTCCATGTATATAAATTCAGAATCTTCTCATAAGAAATCTTATCTACCTGCAGCCTTCACTATTTCACTTTATGGAACATTCTCCCTTCTAGTTTCTTGGGCCATACAATCATGTAAACTACTTTATGTTAAATTCTAAGTACTTTTTTCCTTCTCTACTTCTACCACCCTAGCCTGAACCATCATCACCTCTCACCTGTATTTACATTCCAGCTTTCTATGGGTTCTCCCTAATACCCAAGATAAATAAACCCCCCAAATACAGCTGCCAAATTGAATCTTTTAAAACATAAATCAGATTACATCACTCTTCTACTTAAAACTCTGCATGACTACACTTTACATTTAGTATAAAAGCCCAGATATCTATAGTGTCTATCAGGAGGGTAACCACATAATTTATGATGCAAACCAGATTAGAGAATGAAGGAAAGAGTTACAGTAATTATAACAGAACACTAGACACAAGAATAAATTGCTCTGGGCAACTGGAATGTTTCATCATGCTGCTGCTAATGGGCCT